>JAHWFO010094694.1:0-10258 GCA_023313115.1 Rhysida immarginata
AGGTGGAAGAGGCTGACCTAACTTCGATGGAGGCTGGTCCGTCTTCGCCGACAAATGTTGCTCAGCAGTCCTTCGAAGCGGTGAGCGCGTCCGATGAGAGGAACTATGGCGGCTACTCACACTGCCGTCCCTCTCGGACGATGAAGCTGCCTTCTTCCCCCTTCTGCTACGATGACGGGTCTTCTTTTTACGGGGAGACTTGCTCTCCGAACGGCCTTCCGGCTGCGTCGATGTGGAGTTCGCTGTTGGAGCCGAAGATGACACTGGGAACGCTGCAGGAAAACGGGTGATTCCCACTGGCTGCGACGCTGGTAGAGACGGAGGGGGGAGAGCTGGAAATTCCTCCTCCAAAGGTGTCGAAACATCACCCAATGCGGCTTCGATGTCTTCCTCTGCAGAGACCGCATCTTCATCCATCACGATATCGCTTGATGGCTGAAGCAAGGACGTCTCCTCAGCAACCTCTGAAAACGGAGGGAGTGATGATGGCGCCTGCTCGTCTTCAGTTAGTAGAGGAGGCAAAGATGGCTCAGGTGAAGCAGCCCGCGACGTACGTGGAGAAGGTACGGGCCGGGCCGGACGTTGTGGCTCTGCATCATGTTCAACAGTTGTCGTCCGTCGCCGAGAATTGTACAATTCCGCCATACCTATTTATTTTTAATTGTGTTAATCTGAAATGCCCAACTAATGCTAGGCCCTGACAGCAGTGATCGTGAGACTTATTGTATTGTTTGTAAAACTGGACTGCGTGCACATAATAAAGATTTAAGAAACTGCTAGAGAAAGATGCCTCAGCTGAAATTTTTATTGTAGAAATCTTTTTCATTACTGTATCAAAAGTACCATTATTATATTACTTTATTAAAAGAAATTAATCTCGGTTTATAAAATAATTTTGTTGTTTGCATGTTCGTTTTTAATTTTTATTTATTTTATTATGAATTACTTAGAATATTATGAGCAATAATTTAAAATCACCCAGATATCAAAATTCAGCAGTTTTTTGGCTGCTTAGTGCTTAGTCCCGCGGTTTTTGGGCTGCTTTGTGCAAGAGTTTTGGGATTATCGAGGTAGAAATATCTGGCAACACTCTTCTGTAGTTGGTCTCAGTTCCTGAAGATGAGATGACACTCGAAACGCCGTCGAACGCACATTAAAATCCGCTACCTATTGGTATTCCTTAAATCTTTTTTCTTCAGTAATATTTGTCTTCGCTGGGTGCTGCAAAGCGTGAACCTTTGACGGTGCATCATGCGTCTTATAGCGGGGCTCGCCAAGGGACTGCGATGCGCCAATGAGCTGCGAATAAGCTTCTTCAGCAGCTACATATATTGGGCCAGTTGCTTGGGTAGGGGTATGCAGGTGAATTTTGTGGTTCTGACGAAAGAATCGTACACGATGCTGAGTTTTCCTTTTCACTGTGGGCCGAGGCTAGTACCAAGCATTGACTTGCAAATTGTCCTGAGAGCGGGTAAAACCACAAGCACAATTAGCACTTATATTTATATCACTATTAATAATGTTTGCCTTAGTGTCAAAGTTTATGGGCCGCTCTGCTGAAACTGGGTTAAGAGAGTTCATACAAGGTGATGACTGGTAGGACTCAAATCATTCTCCTTGCTTTGCCGCTGTGGAAATTCCTTGGTGGCGTGGGAAACTTCTATTGTTTGCTCCGACGAAGCTTTCAATGGTGGTTATGTCTCCGGCGGAATTTCCTTCTCCCACGTCGAACGATATTTACTGATTCCTGGTCCGCTCAAGTTTTAGCATTAGAAATAGAATTTAAAGTTCTTAACTTGCTTCGAGACGGGTTTTTCCTTTTCCATTCGGTCGGTACTGGTCCACGCTGTCGAGCTCCTAAACGGTCGGAAGTTGAACACTCTCTCTGAACCTTGCTCTCATCGGCCTGCTTATATTTCCCCTTAATTAGCTCGTTAGCTATCGGAATATGCAAGCCAAATGAGATTGGCTGCCGGCTCTTTCTGCATTATTTGACGGAACTATTGCCCGCCAAGTGTGATGGGCATCCTGGCTGCTTCTTTGTTTGCTGCTGGTCTTTTTACCTTTTTCGGGAGGTTGCAAATTCTCAGCAGGACCCGTCTAAGGACATGACAGATGTGCATGCCTCAGCTATAATTTGAAGTTCGGATGCAAGGATCTCCAAACCTTCCAAAATGTTACCCTAAGGACCATTGCCCAACTTGACAGGAGCGTTGGAACTAATGCGATCATTGCTGACGAATGAAAGGCGACAACGGTCGGAATTCTGTGTAATTTCTTTCCCGCTAGAGGCCGTGACACACTGAACGCAACGCGAAACAAAGCGGAGCGTAGCAAAGATGGCAAAAAAATTTGCATCCTTCGCTTCGCGTTGCATTGCACCACAGGCTGTATACGTTGCATTCGAGTTACTTCTCATGTTTCATGGATTTGCCGGTAGAAGTCGTTTGCGGCTATTTAAAATTTCACCAATCTCTTTCTATGCCTTTTGCCTGATGTTTTGATTTCGATATTCTTTTAATCGCATGTCACATAGACATGATCTTTCTTGTACTTCTAACACAAATTCTATATCAGAATCCCAACCACACGATTGAACTTCCGCCATTTTCCAAGTATATAAAACACTCGTTTCTAATGGTTGATTGCTTGCTTTGAGTCTTGCCGCATCGTATTGTTTGCACGTGCTGATTGGTCAAAGTTCTATATTTTCATCCCCTTTCGCGCGGCAGCGCAAATTAACTCGAGTAGCCGCACGAGAAGAGCTAGTCAAGACACACTGTACTCGCCTACATCGCGAAGTTGCTTTCTAATGTTTCGCTTGTGTCGCGTTCAGTGTGTCACGGCCTTAAAACTGCAAGGCCTTCGAAAACTTCATTTTGCATATTATATTTTCGATATTGTTCCTAATTTATGGAAACCAAAGTTCATTGATTGCTTAAGTCAAATAACCTTTCAAGTTACTTTTTCAATCAGTAATGTAATATAAATTCGTTTCGGCAATATTCATTGATTACTCTAAAGCCTTCGATAATATTCGAGTCTCTCTTCTTCTTCATAAATTGTCTTCATTATAGAATATTCGAGGCCTGCTTAAACGTGTATGAGCAAGCTAATAGTAGCTGACGCAGTGGAAATTAATATTACTCGTAAACAGTGGTAGATAATAAAAAAATGAATTTAATAATTAACATGAAAACTCAAAATAAAGAATAAATATAAAAATGGATAACTTGCAAACCTTAACCTCTAAGGAAATATCAACTACATACAATTTCTGAATTTATCATAACATAAAAAAAGAGTTTACAACTGATAAATAATCACTTAACTTCGTGTGAAACAAATAACCAAAAAGTAACGTCAACTTCCATGCAATTAAGGCTAACACAAGCTACCAACCTGTAAAAAGTACGTTGGTACGTTGGTTTGAGAATTGGGTGTTGATACCATTTTTGATACATATTGTTGCATAAAGTTTGCCTTGCATTGTTGGTCATGAGATATTTCTCATCATTAAGATGCCCTGCCATAACCATGAATATCGATTTTTTATCGATTAGTATTATTTTTCCGAAATCTGAGATAGACAGTGACCTTCCTCATGCTTTGAATAAAGGAATAAAACTGTAGATTTGCATACGAAACAAACAGACAAACAAACAAACCCACAAACAAACAACCTTCTTTATATACGTATATAGAAAGATAACAATTCACTATCCCGTCTTTTAATTTAAAAAACGTAGCTTATTTATTTTGGAAATATTTTTTGCATAATATTTCCACACAGGATGATAAGACTGTGAGGAAAGTTCACACATCGGATAGAGGTTATCCTTTGTCAAACAAAAAGAAGTCACTAACTGAAACGTAAACTTTTTTTCAGAATTTTACCATCCTGTCTTCAATTTTTGTTTTATTTCAAATTTTTTGTATCTCGTCCTTATTTTCTTCTACAACTATTATAAATAAAGTATTATGTTTCTTTTATTTTTAGGATCTTTCCAAACATATGTAGGAGGAGGAGCACTAGTGACTTATGTTGTTGGAATGTCCACTTCATTAGATGAGCATTCCGATTATGTAAATATAAAAAAGTTTTTATGAAACAAATTGGTAAATTTAGCTCTAAAATTAAGGTTGTTTTTCTTTGGTTCAAGAAAAAGTTCCCCTTGATCGAATTTACTGGTCATGAGGTAACTTTGAAATATTAAATAGGAACCACTATTTTTAGCACATTTTCGTAGAAAAGTGCTTATGTGACCAGTTTGTCCAGCTGTCCGTCCATCCGTGTGTAGAAACAATACTATAAATTGAAAACTAAATAACTTTTTCACTCCATCCATTAATATGGGACAGAGCACGAAAAAGTACGAACGTGAGACAGCCGGATTAGGTACGTCCTTTAATGGGACGTGCTATAATGGTACCATTATGATACCCCCTTAAACAATCCATATAACCAGATATAACATGGAATATATCAAACAACTTGTGACAACATGTAATGAGTGAATATAACGAGTAAATAATGATACCATATGGTACCATTGGAATTTACATTGCTTAAATATATAACATGTAGTATATCAAACAACTCGTAACAATGCGTCATGAGTGAATATAACGAGTAAATAATGATAATGGTTATTGTTTATTATCAGGTGCCCTAATTATGCCATCTGATAACATAGAGAACCATTGGAAATTTCAATGCTAAAATATAGCATGTAATATATCAAATAAATCGTAACAACGTGCCATGAGTAAATATAATGAGAAACTAATCATAATGGTTATTGTTTATTATCATGTGCCCTAATGGTGTCTTATGACGCCATATAGTACCATTGGAAATTTCAATGCTAAAATATGGCATGTAATATATTAAGTAAACTCGGAACAACGTTCCTTGAGTGAATATAAAGAGTAAATAATGATAATGGTTATTAGTTTAGTAGTACGTGCCCTAATGGTGCCATATGATACCATATTGTAACATCGGAACTTTCAGTGCAAAGATATTGCATGTAATATATCAAACAACTCGAAACAATGTGCTATGACTGAATATAACGAGTAAACAAAGATAATGGTTATTGATTTAATAGCACGCGCCCTAATGGTGACATATTATACCATATGGCACCTTTGGAATTATTAATACTAAAATATAGCATTAAAACTGAAAACTTCAGGATAATTCTCTAATATTCTATTTGCTATTAGAGATTTATCCTTGTTTGCATTGATGAAGGATAGTCTCTATCTGAAAAGTCAGCTTTTTATTTTCATTTAGATTAATTATTTTTGTTTATTACACCGTATTTTTTATTTAATGTGTATTTTAAATTAATAACTATTATTTAAAAAATATAGCATGTAATATATCACACAACTCGTAACAACGTGTCATAAGTGAATATAACCAGTAAATAATAATGATTATTGGTTTAGAAGCAGGTGCACTAATGGTGCCATATGATACCATATGGTACCATTGGAAATTTCAATGCTAAAATATAGCATGTAATATATCAATCAACTTGTAACAACGTGCCATGAGTGAATATAACGAGTAAATAATGGTAATGATTAGTGGTTTAGTAGCACGTGCTCCAATTGTGCCTTATTATACCATGTGGTACAATTGGAACTTTCAATGCTACGATATGGCATGTAATATATCAAAAAACTCATAACAACATGTAATGAGTGAATATAACGAGTAAGTAATGATAATAGTTATGGGTTTACTAGCACTTGTCCAAAAGATGCCATATGGAACCATGTGGTACCAGTGGAATTTTCAATGCTAAAATATAGTATGTAATATATCATTCAATTCGTAACAACATGTAATGAGTGAATATAATGAGTAAATTATGATAAGGGTTATTTTTTTTATTATGTGCCCTAATTGTGCCATATAATACCATAGAGTACCATTGGAAATTTCAATGCTAAAATATGGCATGTAATATATTAATCAACATGGAACAACGTTCCTTGAGTGAATATAAAGAGTAAATAATGATAATGGTTTTTAGTTTAGTAGTACTTGCCCTAATGGTGCCATATGATACTCTATTGTAACATCAGAACTTTCAGTGCTAAGATATGGCATGTAATATATATCAGACAACTCGAAACAATGCGCTATGACTGAATATTACGAGTAAGCAATGATAATGGTTATTGATTTAATAGCACGCGCCCTAATGGTGACATATGATACCATATGGCACCATTGGAATTATTAATACTAAAATATTGCATTAGAACTGAAAACTTCAGGATAATTCTCTAATATTCTATTTGCTTTTAGAGAATTATCCTTTATTGCTTTGATAAAGGATAGTCTCTATCCGAAACGTCAGATTTTTATTTTGATTTAGATTAATTATTTTTGTTTATTACACCTTACTTTTTATTTAATTTGTATTTTTAATTATTAACTATTATTTAAAATATAGCATGTAATATATCACACAACTCGTAACACTGTGTCATAAATGAATATAACCAGTAAATAATGATAATGGTTATTGGTTTAGAAGCACGTGCCCTAATGGTGCCATATGATACCATATGGTACCATTGAAAATTTCAATGCTAAAATATGGCATGTAATATATCCATCAACTCGTAACAATGCGTCATGACTGAATATAACGAGTAAATAATGATAATGGTTATTGTGTATTATCATGTGACCTATTGGTACAGTATCATACCATACAGTACCATTGGAAATTTCAAGGCTAAAATATGGCATGTAGTATATTAATCAACTCGTAACAACGTGCCATGAGTGAATATAATGAATAAATAATAATAATGGTGATTTTTTTTATCGTGTGCCCTAATAGAGCCATATGATACCATATGGTACCATTAGAATTTTCAATGCTAAAATAAATAACATGTAATATATCAAAGAACTCTTAACATTTCGTCATGACTAATTATAACGAGTAAATAATGATAATGGTTATTTGTGTAGTAGTACGTGCCGTAATAGTGCCATATGATAGCATATTGTAATATAGGAACTTTCAGTGCTAAGATAGGGCATGTAATATGTCAAACAACTCGTAACAATGTGTCATAAGTGAATATAACCAGTAAGTAATGACAATGGTTATTAGATTAGAAGCATGTGCCCTATTTGTGCCATATGATACCATAAAGTACCATTGGAAATTTCAATGCTAAGATATGGCATGTAATATATCAAACAACTCGAAACAATGTGCTATGACTGAATATAACGAGTAAACAATGATAATGGTTATTGATTTATTAGCACGCGCCCTAATGGTGACATATGATACCATATGGCACCATTGGAATTATTAATCTTTATATATAAAAATTCAGGCTCAGGGTGCGTCTGTAAATGTTCTAAAAACTTTTGAACCACTTATCCGATTGAGCCAATATTTGCAACATATATTCCTTAGGTCCAGAGTAAGGTTTACATGTCCTTGAAGTAGGGGGGGAAGGGGTAAAAATCATATATCTTGGTTTATGTTTGTTTGTTTACTCAAGAGATGGCGCCAAAGTTTGTTTATCTTTTCCTTGAAACTGAAACTGGACTAACTGCGCAGAAGCAGGACAGCAAAAAAATTTCCGTTTTCCTCCGGATGTGTAGTATTGTTTGCACATTTCAAGGTAGGAAACGCAAGTATTTTGCTGTCCTGCTTCTGCGCAGTTACTCCAGTTTCGGTTTCAATGGAAAGGTCTATATAAAAATTCAGGGTGCGTCTGTAAATGTTCTCAAAACTTTTGAACCACTTATCCTTTTGAGCTCATACTTGCACCAGATATTCGTTAGGTTCAGGGTAAGGATTACATGTGCCGAGTGTCAGGTTGGCCCAAAGGGGAAAGGGTAAAAATAATATTTTGCTTGATCTGTCTGCCTGACACGATCCTACGATATGCGCGAACTAACAATGGGCGATGTCAAAAATGCTAACACCGAGTTGAGTTAGTGAAGAAAGCCATTGTTGCTACGACAGTCAAGAATACGTTAACAATCGAGCAATAATCATTGCTTCACCAACCCAATTCGGTATTTGCATTTTTGACTTCGCCCAATGTATGTGATCTCCTACAATGCAGAGTAAAGTTTCTACAACAATAGGCATTGGATGAAGAAATACAAGATGAAGAAATACAGGATGGGAAACTCCATTGTTTAAAGCGTGATTTTTTTTTTCACTGGCGCTCTCTGGCCAATTGCGTGGGCATTACTGTCTGTTTAGCAGACAACTCTACTTTTCCTTATTGGCCTTGATGGCTCAGTGGTTGCGTGATCTCCTCTGATCAACACCTCCTAGACAGAAGGACTGATAACGGAAACGTCATACATTGTTACATTATCATTAATCGACCAAATTTAGGGCTTATTATTGGTAGAAATAGGATTAACAATGGACGACTAATGATGATGTAACAGTGTATGACGTTTCCGTTATCAGGCTTTCTGTCCAGATAGTGTTGCTCTGATGCCCGTAGATGTGGCTTCGATCCCGGCTGAGGACGACGAGGATTTTTGCAGGGGGAAAAGAGCGAAAAATGTATACACTCACTCATTCATTCATTACGAAATCTCCAGAACTATGAAGCCTACAAACTTGAAATTCGGCAGGTATATTTCTTTCGGCTTCTAGGTGATAGAGGGATAAATCTAAGCAACATTTACTTCTTTCATTTTTTTCTCTGGGGCAATGTTTTTGAGATAAAAAATATTGAAATCCTACCTGCAGGAAACAGTTGTTGTTTGGAATCTGCGGAGACACTTAAAGACATTGGTATACGAGACACAAGTGGGATCCGATGAAGAGCTGGTAGCCGGAATCGCCATAGCTGCGGACCAGATTCGCGAAGAAAGGAACTTTTGAACTTTTTACGTCAGTCCATGCGGCGACGTTGTGAAGCATGCATTCTTGCCAGAGGGAGTGAATTAGAACACTTATTATTGATTTAACACGCTTTCTTTAATAACAAAAAAAAGTTATCGATTTTTGTTCCGAACTTTCCTACTGCGTATAATCGTTCTGCGTATTGGGACTTTTAAAGTTTTGAATCCAATTTTATCAATGAAGACAAAGAGATAGAGAGTGGGTCTTGAAGACATTCCTATTCTACTTTTTGAAGGTCTTTAAGAATCCGAAATCAAATTTCAGAAATTCAAATGTTTTAGTGCACAAGCAAAGTCTTGGGGGCAGCAGTCCTATGGAGGCAGAGTATGTAAATATTTATTGATAAATATTGTATTTTTGAAATTCTGACTTCGGATTCTTAAACACATGAAAAATTAGAATAGGAATGTTTGTAAGACACACTCTCTATCTTTCTGCCTTCATCGATAAAATTGGGTTGAAAACTTTAAAAGTTCTACACTTTCAGGGCCTCTATCTCCTAAACGGTTGGATCAATTGAAATAACGCCAAGAATAAAACATTTCTCGAAAACTGTGTACAATCTGAACATAAGATTAAAAATAGGGGCTACTGTTTAAGATTTCAAAGTACCCCCCAACTAATGAATTTCCCCCACGAAATAACTCACTATTGATTCTGGACATTTTTTCGTACAATGCTTAATTTCCGAGATATCGGCCATGTTACCATACTTTTTGATCAAACAACTTGGAATGACGTGTCATGAATGAATATAAATAAAAATTATTGATAGTCTAAATTGTGGAACCATTGTGGTTCACTGAAACTTTCTATGCTAATATGTGGCATGTAATATATCAAAAGACTTCGAATGCCACGTCATGAATTTATATAACTTAATGATAATCCAAATTGGTTCAATGCTACGTGGTTTAATGGTATCATTATGGTTCATTGGAAGTTTCAGTGCTAAGATATAACATGTTTTATATCAAACAACTTGGAATGACGTATCATAAATGAATACAACGTAAAATTAATGACAGTTGATACTGTTTTAAAGGCAACTGGTTCAGTGGAACCATTATGGTTCATTGGGACATTCAATGCTGAGATATGGCAAGTTATACATGAAACAACTTGGAATGGTGTGTAATGAATGACTACAACGTAAAATTAATGTTAGTCGAATTGGTTCGAAGGCACCTGCTTTAATGCTACCATTATGGTTCACTGGAAATTTAAATGCTAAGATATGGCATTTTTATATCAAACGACTTGGAATGATCTGTCACAAATGAATATAAAGTCAGATTATTGACAGTCGATATAGGATCAAAGGC
>JAHWFO010094696.1:0-32008 GCA_023313115.1 Rhysida immarginata
ATTTTAGCACCAGCAGATGCCCCCTCGAAAATAATCAACTTTGGATTCTACGCATTTTTTCGTGTGAAGCTTATTTTTCGAGTTATTCTGCTTTGTCAACTTAAAATTTACACCCTGTAGAGATACTTTTTGGAACCTCTTGCCGAAGTCATTGGATGCCATCAAGATCAAGACATTGCACCTGAACATACAGCGCAGGAAGTTCATACGGAAAGAAATAAAAATAATGAAAACAGTTAACTAGATCTTCTTCATGAGTTTCTGCATTATCACGCAGATGAAGAGGACCTGCTCCTCGAAGTGTACATATGTATTGCACTTCCTAGAAGTAAGGGATCGATTTTTTGAAAATTTGCACACATATAGCATTGATGGCATACAAGAAATGATTCAAATTGCAAGAAAATATGTCCAGAAGTATGTTATACAGAAGAAAGTTGTATAAGAACGTTATACGCAATATTAGTAGATCGTATACCGCCGCGAGCTTCAATGCAGCTCTCGACTCTTGCATGCATGCGGTCATAAAGATGCTGGATGTCGTCTTGGGGCAAGTTGTTCCTGAACATGCTGGCGCAATTGTGAAATTGTTGCAGCTGATGTGCAGCGACGACGAACGGTACGTTCCATCATGTCTGGAGATCGTGCTGGCCAGGGAAGTAGTGCCACATGCAGCAAGGCCTGCAAGCTAATATGGTAGTGTGTGGACAGGCCTTATCCTGCTGGAAAAAACATGTTACTCTCCTGTTGCAAGAAGGACAGAATAACAGGTTCCACAAACTGAATGCTGTTCAATATTCCATCCACAGACACTAATTGTGATCGCACCCATTACCATTACGCCTGGGGTTGGATTTGTGTGCCGTAGACGGATGCACGTTGGAAGATAGCGATCTGTTGTACAGGCAGAATTTGCTCTCATCACTAAAGACCAAAGACTTCCATTCGGCTCTCCAGTAGGCTCTTTCGCGGCAACAGTGCAACCGCGCAGCACGGTGTTTTTGGAGAAGTGGGAGTCTGGCTAGATGGATCCGTGCCCGCAATCCTGCAGCTGACAAACGGTTACCAATGGTCCGTCTTGACCTGGTCCTGATGCTATTCTGGCCTTTATCTCTGCTGTGGATACCGTATAGTTGCTCAAAGCTTCTCGTACGATTCAAAGGGGGGGGGGGTTCTAGAAATTAAGGCGTCGACTACTTAGGTCATTTTGTGCCTTTTACACAAGTTATATCTGTACGCAGCCCGGGACAAACACAAACATCCATGCCCACGGCGGGATTCGGACCCGCAGCCAGGCGGACTCGAGAACTAGAAAGCCTACGCCCTAGCCCTCTCGGCCACCTGGCCGGCCGATTCAAAGGTCTTCGCGTGGGTCAGTGGTACGTGAGCGTCCAGAACCAGGTCTACGTGAGTGCGGTCCTTCTGTAAACCTCTTCTGACAACATCGAGCCACCACAGAAACCTTACGACCGATCTGCGCCGCGATACGCCGATGAGACCATCCGGCCTCTTTCAATCTCCGTGAGTTGTTGCACAGGAGCATAGCGGCGTTGTTGCAGTTGTTGCCACCACACTACAGTCAACTGTTCCAGTACAATGCAGATGCCATCGGCAGATTTTGGAACTATTTTTTCCGTCGCCAAACAAAATTCCATTGCCTCACGATTGTTCTGCTAAAATATCAGGTCATTCTGACGAGTAGTTCTCAAATTATCGATTTTTGAAATCGTAACTTTAATTATAATCTTCCTGTATTATTGACATAGGTGTTACATATACAGGGTGGCGCAAGGAATGTCACGCGATTTGTTTTATGATTTTACGCAGTCCCATAAAGGACTCCCTGATTTTAAGAGTAAATATCTCGGAAACTGAGATCGATAGAAGAATGAAACAAGTGAAATTGCGGAAGATTCAAATTAGTTACAATTTAGTTACAATGTTGTCGAGAGGTGGCGCAGTACGTGGCGTGAGGAAAATTTCATTCGTTGTTTGGTCCATCTCTGTGCTTGCAACGCACATTTAGAATCAATTGATATATGATTGCAGTGGCTGCTTACAAAGGACAGTTCATAGCCTATTTCTCGTACTCCATACTGCGACTACAACGTGCAGCGCCACCTGTCGGCAACATTTGTTATTAATTTTGAAACTGCTGCATCGCATTTTAACGGCTATCGAAATAAACTTACCACTTGTTTCATTCTTTTATCGATCTCCGTTTTCGAGATATTTATTCTTAAATTCAGGGAGTCCTATGTGAGATACCCTGTATTTTGGACAGAATTGATACAGAATTCATATTAATGTAATCACTATAGCGTGTTTCGCGAATTTGTGTCGGAGAGTCATCACCAATGTACAGGCGCGATTTCAAACAGTTGTAAGCCAAAATGGCAGACATATGAAAAAAGATATCTATTAGAAAGGTATTTCTATGCTGTAGTGATTTGATATGAATTTTGTATCAATCTTATCCAATCAATCATAAAACAAATCGCGCGACAATTCTGCGCCGCCCTGTATTAAGTTTCGGTTCGGAATGTTGATCACTTCGTGAGTTTCTCCTAGTGAAACGGTTTTGATGATTGTTCGAGCATTATAATTGTTGTAGTTGATAATAAAGAACAGGCACCGCGAAACTCTGCTTGTTGGCCAGGGTCATATCTTACTTCTCGTGGATAAAGACAATGAAATCGAATAAGTAATGTTTAGACTTAAGTGAGCACCTGGGTACCCGATTTAATGTTGAGGAAATTATTCATTCGTGGAAAAGGGGTTCAATCAGCCATTCAAATGTCAACGTTTCCAGCTCTTTATCAAACTGGAGATGAAAGACGAGCGCTCGTGAATTTGATTATGGACGCGCCTGCTTTGTTGTCGTTTGAATCGATTGCTTCTGCAAAAGCGGAGGCAGCAGCGCCGTTGTTGGGTGGATAGGTGGAATCCATAGTTAAGGAATATGCATAATAATAAGATGGGATTAGCGTGGAATATTAGGAAATTGCTGTCTTAACTAGCGTGGGATATTAGGGAAACTGCGGTCTTAACTAGCGTTGGATTGTCACTTTGTAGCAAATCGAATTAAAAGTTTTGTGTGCGAAATCGTCAGTTAACGTTAATCTCGACTTGGGAGCTTTATTGAGAGAGTTTTGATAATTGTTTGAGCATTATTGCAGGGGGTGTGTTATAAATGAAAATAATTAGTCCTAAAATACGTGATGATAGACAATTGTTAAGGGGAGCGCGTGGAGTTCCCAGGCGAGTTTTGTCATTAAGAAGTAATTTGCATTTGTAAAGTGGGCAATCGTATTTGGGTTGGAGATTAACGCTGCGGTTTAATTGGTTGCCATTATGGAGTTGTGCATCGCGTGATCGCTGAAGAATTACAGCGTAATTGAAATTATGTTTATTATGTGGACTTTAAGTGTTGTTGGAGGCTATGGTTCTGAAGGACAGATATCCGTTTGAGTTGGGTCGTTGCCGATTGGTGGAAAGCTTCTGGTAATTTTAAATGGTGTTAAAGAAGATGGAAAGTTGTGGACTTGCAGGTCATTTCCATATATATGCTTGGTAAGGTACTTTTAAATCTCTCTTGTATCCCCAATAGGACTGTGCTATTGAATGTTATCGAACCAATATCCCAAGTTCTGGGTAGACAGTAGCCCTGACTAACCATCTGGTTATCAGTGTGTCTAAGTGAGCTGAGCTAACGAAGATAGTTAAGCCTCACTTCTTACGGCTCATTTCCAGTGTATATGTATGGAAACGTTAAGTTAAGAGTAATTGGCACACATTTGTATTTTTAATCAGGCTTAATTGGAAGCTGTGCCGTAGAAAGCTTCCAATGCGGAATCAGTATGCATTTGCAGCTATGGTTCTTCCTTCAAGTCACGTTTAAACTGTCAGCATGGTTGCGATATCGTTAAGTCCTGAATAGACAGTTGCTTTGCCTACATTCTGGTCATCAGTTTGTCTTAAATGAACTGAGTTACAGGAGCTGGTTCTTGTTGGTTAGAAACTGTGCTCTGTATCATGTAGGTTTTATTTCAGATTTACTCCTGAGATACATGGAACTAGTGTAGACATTTCCAGGTTAAACATTTGGTTTGCATTATATGGTATTTTGGACCACAGTTGTACACCCGAAAACTTTAATGCCCATGCTGAAAACTGTGCTGTAGAAAGTTACCAGTGTGTACTTCCAAGAACTGTCAGTCGTCATTTCTGGTCCGAACTTTTTATAGATAGTTGCTTTGCCTAGCCTTCCAGTCACCAACATGTCCAAGTGAGCACGGGTACAGGGGATGGCACATTTACTTTTGAGATATATGGTTAGTATGACCATTTGGTACATGTGTAAACTAAAAACCCAGTTATATTTAAAAAAAATCGTTAAAACGCTGGTACCGTCTGCAGAACTGCAACACTGCAGACCAGTTATCGCATACAGATCAGGCTCATCGCGATAGCGTAAGACGGAGCCCCTCATTGGATCCCAGCTCATGGGCATCAAATTACTACCGTGAGCTGTGTTTCAAAAGATGGTACTGGTAGGTAATGGTTACGTATATGATGAACGTTTGGACATTTCCTGCGCATGTCCAGTTGTAAGGTTCCATGAACATCTTTAGTCACATAAGAATGAGTCTGGTTAAAGATATTGTTGAAGTTTCGATAACAAATTATTGCTGATCTGCTCTGATTAAGAACCCAAGCATACCAAGAAGAGATTCGCCGAGACATCATATGGCAACATGGCCTACGCAATTGACTCCTGGCTTGCTTTTCCCCTGGCTCATCAAACAAGCCAATCGGACATTTCGCTGGAGTGTATATTTCCCTTCTTCCCTTTCGATTTGGACTATTTACTGTGGAACGTTTCAGAGGCTTTGTGCAGTCACTGCCTAAAAAAAAATTGAAGATAGAATAGTTTCTAATAAAATTTGCGACTGAAGATGTATGCACTGGAAAGATTTACATTTGAGAGCCAATTATATGTATTGGCATGTCGTCTCCCTTTGACGAATTTTGTATATAATCCTCTAGAATGGACAATTAGTTCACGGAGTAAATCGCTTCTCTAAAAGGGGGTAACGAGCTTCTCACCCAAAATAAAAACCATTGGCACTGCAATATGAGTGTAGGTTACAATAAAGCATCTTTTCTTAAGAAGCGCTACATTAGAAGTATTCTCCGCCACTGTCGGTCTTCTTTTCGATAATTGCTGTATAGCCGCCTGAAACTCGTCGATGCAGAACGCTCACTGCCTCTCTCATTGGTTTTGAGTGGTCGCTAAACGCTAGATTCTTGTGTCTTGTAGATACTAGAAATGATTCTCCAGCATTTAATATCTATTTACCACTTTGTTAAAGACACACGAATCTAGCGTTTAGCGACTAATCAAGCTACGCGACCTGGATTTAAATCACGCCCGCGCTCGCCTGTACGCGTGACTGAGCAAGTTGCTTCCTGAATGACGCTGTTACGCCATCTGATGACATTATGTAACATCTGACTGTAACGTCATCTGTTACGCCATCTGATCGTAAAAGTGATCATGAGTGCGATTTCCTGGCCCGGGTTCCATTCCTTCATTTTTTTTTTCTTTTTTGTCATTTTTTCTTTTTTTTGTGTGTTTTTCGCCATTATTATTTGTTTGCACTTTGCATAGTAACATTCATATACATAAGCAACGTACTATATTTCCACGGACGGTCATTGACGATCGGTGATTGGCGGTGATGACTGTGCGAAGACGGGTCCGTTCTCCACCCCTCCTCTCCCCTCAAACCTGATTCCATAGTAACTGAAACCGGAAAACGGATGTTAATTTGGCGTATGAAATGAAAAAGAAACGATAAAGATCTATTCGCGCTATCGACGGTCTATGCGCAATCGTTGCTTGTGTATGTGAATGTTACTATGCAAAGTGCAACCAAATAATAACGGCGAAAAACAAAAAAGCTCACACCATTATAGATCCACCTCCACTTTGTCTTTCTGAGAGAATTTCTTCTTCTTACTGCGGATCGTATCACTTGATGTGGAATCCGCCTAGGCCAACTAGGTTAAATTTCTTTTCATCCGGGAAGATGGCTTTTGTCCATTCTTTGTTTCAACCCATATGATCGATACTTAATGAGCTTTAATCTAACAGCTTTGTGCTTGGAAGTGAGGACAGGTTTATATCTGGTCTTTTTGCTTGACATATGCTTTGTCTTCTGAAGCGCTTCTGTTATAACATGCCTTGCCACTCCAGACTGATACAATTTTGGATGCATTTCTCAGATTCAAACACTTCGGTACTCCCAGAAGGCCATCTCTTGGCTCAATTTCTTGATCTTGCAAGAAAAACCTTACAACATTTTTTCGTTGACCAATTCGCCTTCTTATCTCTCGATAAGAATGCGATGTATTTTTTAATTTGAGAATTTTGCCTTTCTCTATGTCTGGCCGATGTTTGTTAAGTCTTTTTTTTCCCCATTGCTGAAAATAACATAATTGTCGCAAAATACCAAGAAACAGAAAAAAAATTATAAATGTCCATTAATGAACGTGATTGTCAACTTACCACTTCAATTCTCTCCAAACACTACCCAAACGCAGTGTGTATTTAATGCAGCTTCGCGTTTCAATACTACACTTTTGTTTACACTGAATGGCCAGTTTATTAGGAACACCCCCCCCCCTAATACTGTGTTGTACCACCCCTAGCAGCTATAACAACACGAATTCGCTGTGGCATGGATTCAGTTAGCTGCTGAAAGCATTGTTCCGTGATGTTTGTCCATGCGGATGCAACAGCTGCTCACAGTTAATGCTTATTGGATGGTGGTGGATCCCTGCCTCGAATAATCCGTTCCAGCTCATCCCAAAGATGTTCGATTGGGTTCAAATCCGGGGACTGTGGTGACCAGAGGAGTAAGTTGAATTCATTATCGTGCTCCTGGAACCATTCAGACTTGTGACACGGAGCATTGTCCTGCTGGAAGTATCCTTCCGATGGGGGAAACACAGTAGCCAGAAGGGATAAACGCGGTCGGCAACAATGTTCAGGTAGCCCTGACCCTTAAGGCGTTGTTCTACAAGTATCAGCTGACCAAGAGTATGCCAGAAAAACATTCCCCAGACCAGTCTGAAAAGTGGAAATCAGACAGGTAGGAGTCCATCGCTTCGTGCTGTTGTCTTCAAATTCTGCGTCGGCAATCTGCATGATGCAATAGGAAACGGGATTCATCCGACCAGCAGACCTTCTTCCATTCATCGATGGTCCAGTGATGGTGATTACGGGCTAATTGGAGACGAATTTTGCGGTTTTAGATGGAGATTAAAAGTACCCTGATTGTCCGTCAGCTGTTGTAGCCCATTCTTGCGAATATACGCGTGCAGTGCGTTCATAGATGTTATTCTGCGCTCCAGTGTTGTACTCCACGGTTAGTTGACAAGTCGTGATGTTTCTATTCGCGCGAACAAGCATTCCCATCCTACGCTTAATCTTTGGACCCACGAGTCGTTTGCGAGCATAGGCTTGTCTCAGGCCGGTTATTTTTGGTTGTATAACTAGCCCGGTAGACCCTTGAAATGGTTGTTCGGGAAAATACTCAGTCTACCTCGCCGGGCACTAACTATCATCCCGCGCTCGAAGTCGCTCAGGTCCTTTGTTTTCCCCAGGGTGACGGTCGAACCCCTTGCAGTTGACAGGTGTGTTCTCGCTTTATATTGGTACCGACTGTCACGTGGCCAACGGATACGTAGTAAATAAACTAGCCACTCAATGTATTTATCGATTTATGCAAAATAGAAATTTTCCCAACAGAGCAGCCTGTTGACTTTAAGAAAGACATGTTCATTTATTACTTTGTGGGATATTAGTATATTTTTCACTAAAAATCTTGTGCAATATCCAGTCCGAAGCCAGTGGCTGTTAAGTAAAAGCGTGAGAGGAACATAGCGTAGTCACTAGCGCTAATTCTTGCGAATGTGCGAAGTAGCGAAAGTGCGTATCTGCTTGCATGTTTTCACCCTTTCTGGAGGAACTTCCTACCTATGAGATGCCGTTGCGCCATATGGTGGCTGCATGCGACAATATGGCTTATTTCCTTATAAACAAGTAACGTGGTTTGAGGTGCTGCATATTTGGAGTTGAGAGATGAGCGCTGCTCTTTTACGTACTACACCTGTATGTCGAAATATTTAGTTCAGAGTTGTCAGCGGAACTGAGCGTATACAATGAAATGATCTCCTAATGAAATCGATTTTCCTCTTCGCGATAACGACGTTATGTCTTTGATTAGTCTTACTCTTTTAAGTAGTTGTCGCAGTGGTGACGCAGTGCCGCTTTAAGTGGATCTTTGAAGGTCTTAATTGAATCGTCGATGTCAGGCTTCGAATATGGCGACGAGCGAAATGAAGTTAGGATAATTATTATTATGAAAAGTTCGTCTTAATTTCGATTACTTTTTGGCAATTGCATTTGCATATTTGAGTAGAAGTATGATGGCGTAGCAGGCTGTGATTGGTGCCCTGAGGCGTCGATTTCTAATTGAGTGATTCTAAGTTAGTTTTTGCTCATTGAGTTACGATCTTAGCTTAGGGTGGGTTTATGTATGACCATAAGTGAATGCATACAAGCTCCATTACTGTACATGATCTAGCTACAGATTTTTACAGCATTGGGCCTCGCTTAAACCAAAAGAGATCTAGACGTCGAGCACCATGCAAGAGAGAAAAAAGGCACAAAAGCCTCAACAAAAAAGTCAACAAATCCTTGATCGAAAGTCAATGACAATAGAGGCGAACCAATCCTATCATCCCCTTTCCCAACCCCGCCAGGCTCTTATTTAATTTTCTTCCTCCAGGATAACAAAAAAAAAGACAATCGTTAAGATACTTATCTGTTGGGTCTCCGAGAAAAAAAGATACAGTTAATAATATTTCCTTTATAACAACAACAGACCCCCTGCCATTTCAAATTAAGCCACCGAACCTCCGGGAGAGCGCAGCGCTACTGCGGCATAGTAGCGTTATAACGGGGATGGAGTTGATAAGGATCTTTTAAGTCAAAGCTTAGAAAAATGGGCAACAAAGAGCAGTCACGTGCGCTTCAGCTTAAAGCTTCCTGTTACGTCCTGGGAAACGTCCAAGGTGTCGTGCGCTTGGCGAGTTCAAACGGAAGATCATATTGTAAGTTACATGGTTTCATGTCTAGTTTGTTACGACCACTTCCTCAGGATATACACTATAACCAACTTCCTAGTATGGAGGTGCTCCGGCTATAGCATGCAAAACAGCTGTATCTGTTGTGGTACGGATTCTAAGCAAGAGGGCATTGGTTTAGACCAAGTTGAAGTGTAGAAGCCACCTTTGCATTTGCATCGCTTTTGTAGTTCAATAAAATATTGAATAGAAAATTTTCAATTTATCTTTGTTGTTGAGAAGATGTGTTTTTAATTATTGACGTTGGAGGGCGCTTTAAAGGAAATCGATTTGTCTTTGAAGCTCTTGATTTTACCGTCTTTTCCGTAATTTAATTTTCTTTGGATAATTTCGATGTTCATTTGCTTATTATCTGCCGCTTAACGGTTAATAGAATGGAATAATTGATGAAGCACTCAAGTCGGTATCTGCAGTGTTCCTTTGAGCTTGATGCTTTTGAAAGCAATTTGGAACCTTTCGTGATAGGACTTGACGCTGTTGGCAGTTTTGCATAGACTGTTGCAGTTCATACGATCACTTGTCGTTAGAATCTGAGCGATAGCACACAATCTAACAACTTTAATGTAAGGTACGATAATTAATAAACGAGACTACGATACTTTGAACGTGTTCAAGCACTGCGACCACGAAGATGCGGGTTTTCTATCTATAAACTAATCTTGTTGCCGTGTGTACAAGTTGCAACAATGAAGTTGCGCGCATCTATATATTCTTGCGCTTCAAGCGCACGCAGTCGTTAGTTGACGTTCCAATATTAAACATGGAACAAAGGGCAAATATTGAGTTCTGTTTCTGTTGGAAACTTACAAGTTGATAAAGCAAGTGTATGGTGATGATGCACTTAATTCGTGCACGTGTTTTTTTGAACGGTTCGCTAGATTTCGTGAAGGCCGGGAAAAGCTGGAAGGAACGAGAAGATGAGAAAACATTTGTTAAGTGATCGGCGAATGAACCTGAAAATGGTGTAAGAAATCTTAAACATTAACCGAGAAACAATTCGCCTAATATTGACACAAGATTTGGGCAAAAGGAAACACTGTGCTCGTTTCTGCCACATTTATTAGCAGATGAGCAAAACGGAAAGAGTGGATTGAATTCATCACGGCCGCAGATGCCAACCCGAGCTTTCTGAATTCAATTGTGACAGAGAACGAAACTGGCGTTATCAATGTGACTACGAAACAAAACGATATAGCATGGAATGCCGGTCCCCAACATCCCCGCGAAAATAGAAATTCCGGTTTGAAAAGCCCAGAATTAACGTAATGTTCATCACTTTCTTCGACAGCACTGGCATTATCATAAAGAATTTGTTCCGCCTGGACAAACAGTCAACAAAGATTGCCAAAAGAAGAGCTTGCTGCGTCTGATTAAGAGAACTTAATCGAATACGGCCACAAATTCATGTAAACGGGATTTGGTTCTTACTGCACGATAATGGCAGACACACACAGCAGTGCTTGTCAAGTTTTTAGCCAGTAACGGGAATTGTGGAGCTTTATCACCCTCCCTATCCCGCAGATTTTTCTCCACCAGACTTTTTCCTCTTCCCAAAGTTAAAAACAAGTTCATGTTTTTCTGACACAGATTTGAGAATATAGAAGACATCAAAAAGAACGTTACACCTGAACTTGGAAGGGTTAAGACAGAGGACTTTAAAGCATGTTCTCATAACTTGTATGAACGCTGCAATAAATGTGTAGCCTCAGAAGGTTACTACTTTGAAAAATATTAAACAGTTTTGCTAGAAATATGTATTGTATTTGTTAAATTGCTCCAGTCTCGTTTATTAATTGTCTCATTTTGAAGGTTCACCCATCTAGTAGCGCGTTGTGCCTCCTTTAGCCTTCGAAAGAGCCTGAATTATTGTAGGCATGGATTCCTCGGGTGCCATTGTGTACCTTACAGACATTATTCTGTCACAAACCTCATCATTTGATGGGGGTGCATGCCTAAAACCGAGATTCCTTTCCAGCTCATCCCACAAAATGTTCAATCGGATTGAAATCCGGCGACAGCAACAAAGAAAAATCATCCTACTGGACGTATCCATTGTTTGCGCATAAACCGTGACCAGAGAATGGTTTTGCTTGGTCGGCAACGCTGCCTACGTAGTCTCAAACATGAATCCAGGGCAGGAAGATACAAGCAATTTCCAACTTGAGACTAGTTTTGATTATCCGGCCACTTTATTACGTACAAATGGTTCAGTCTGTTCCACGTCACATGACCTGATTTGGGTGTAACTAGAGCTAACGTAACATTTCCGTCGACAGACTAGTAATCATAGCAATACTCGAAATGGCCACAGATCTACTGGATCTAAAATGGGCTAGGTCAATATGCTCCACACCAAGACATCACTCCACCGACTTACACAGATATGACCTGGAATATGGATTCATGTTGTTTGCATTGGTGTTTCCTATCACAAATAACCCTTTTACAGTCTAGGATGGCCCAGTCTTGGTGTTGCTTTGACTATAAAAGGCTACTGTCTTGATCGTCTCTGATACCGACAGGTATCCAATGTGTCCGTCGGCTGTTATTTCGTATCCGCAACAGTATGGTACATTGCAAGATAGTTGACCAGCAAGATTATATTCAATCAAAGTCAAGTGAAGAGTAATAGCCTATCTGTTGACTTGCATTAGTCTAGTCACTTCCGCAAATGTCCATCACCTGACTCAAACTACCTCAGTACCTCTTGGTCAAAACTTGCACTCTTCCAGAAGACTGTACCGTATAGTCTAAACTGGCGTGTTTCTCTAAGAACTGCACCATTTATTCCAAAAGCGTGTTCATAAGGAGTACTATTTCATCACAAGGATTCCATTTGACTTCATGATCCAAAATTGCGTCTCTCAAATGCACATTTACCATTTCAACAAAAGAGTCGATTTCTGCATAAAGACTTCAATGTCACTCACCCGTGTTAATCCCTGTAACCTGTACCATAAGTACCATTAGTAGCCTCTTATTGTAATTTTTTAGAAACTTGAGTATCATTCTACGTTTGGCATTACGTGCTCCGTCATAGCTGCACTTCCTATTGAAGACATTGTACAGTTGCTATTAATGACCTCCACTTTTTATGGTACAGGTTATATATAGTTTCCAAACATCTGGTCGTAATTTAATGACAATTTGAGTCTGTTGTACGATAAATGTTCAGGTGAGCGGTCACGATCAGGCCACGTTTAAAGTCGGCTAGATCTGTGCCCTTTCCCATTATCGCTGTGATTTGTAGTGTAATCTACCGACAGAAAGGTTGGTTATTTGTAGTTGTACCAAAACAGGTCATGTGATGTGAGCGTACTGAATCATTTGTGTGCATAGGGGGATGTACGTGTACATCATAAAGTGGCTAGACATTGTATATCTCGGAAGGATTATCCGCAGTAGTCTCAAGTTGGAAAGCTGCTACTGTTGCTGGTGCCTTCCTGCACCTACCCTGCTGAAGCGTCTCTTGGAAATCTGCGTAATGGTAAGGAAGAGCATCAATTGCACGTATAGCTCGGTTGCGAAAAATTATTTTCATTTCCCAAAACCCCAAGAAATGTCCATTTCTCAAAACGCTTCTTACATGGGCAGAGCTGATTGCTTTTAATGAATAATTGAATGTGGTGTTGTCGTAAGAAGATAGGCCTCGCACGCGGGACCCCCAGGATCAATAAATGGTAATGGATATTGAAATGAAATTGAAAGCAGCACTTTTGGATTGTTAGTATTGGAAATGCTGATAAGACGCTGCGTCTCGCGAAATTGTAATCCGATGATTAATGTTTTGAAATTATTGGGAACTGTGGGGTGGGGGTACTGGGAATCGTAATAATAAGTTTGAGGTGGGGGTATCGAGCGATTTATTAACATCAGACCGGCGCATGACAGAAAAGCATTAAAAGTTTTTCAAAAAGAATTCTTTTAAATTAATAATTAAGTTTGAGTTTGTTTGTTTTTTTGCATCATGGGGAGGCCTGTGTTTTGACATTGAAACTAAATTTTTCGGATAACGGTTTGGTAGGTCAACTTGATTTGTGATCAGACATCCCCTTCATGAGCGTTTGAGCTGATCCACGGCCGTCACGTGGTCTTTGAGATTTAAAAATGAAAACGACCTCCTTCATTACCGCAATCGGCCAATGAATTAAATATCCCACTTACATTAGTCCAAGGACTTGTGGATAGTTTATCCAGAAGGGTTGCTGCTGTTATCGCCGAACGTGGTGATCCTGACACGCACTGAATTTGAATAAACTTCCTTGTTCCGTAACCTCACAGGGTGTAAAGAAACTGTCCTTAATGGTATTATTCGCGATCTTCTGGAAGAAATATATTGTATGATCCAAAATGACGCTCTTTTAGAAGAACTGTATCCTCTAGCTCAAATTGGCGCTCTTTTAGGTGAAGCCTGCCTTCTGTTATTCGTGCCACCTGAAATTAGAAGAGCTGTACCATTTGGTTGAAATTGATGCACCTCTTTTAATACCATCGAGATCTAGAAAAAATGTACCACCATCTGGTACCACCTGTACCAAACTGCTGTTCTTCTAGAAGAAATGTATCACCACTTGATACCATTTAGGTTAAACTGATCTTCTTCTAGAAGAATTTTACCGCCACCTGGTACCGTTTGAAACAAACTGGTACTCTTCTAGAAGAATTGCACCACCATCTAGCACTCTGTACCTATCTGGTGTTCTTCTAAACCAACTGTATCACAACCTGGTATCGTCTGGATCAAACTGGTGCTCTTCTAGAAGAACTCTACTACCACCTGGTACTATCTGTACTATTTGGTGTTCTTCTAGAATAAATGTATCACCACCTGAGACCATTTAGGTCAAACTGCTATTCTTCTAGAAGAATTGTAACAGCACCACCTGGTCCCGTGTGGACCAAATTAGTTCTCTTCTAGAAGAGGTATGTCACCATTAAATACCACCTGAACCAAATGTACTGTTCGTGGTCTTCTGGCAGAACTGTATCATCTGGTACAAGATAATACTCTTCTAGAAAAATTTACCATGTAGTCCAAGTAGTCGAAATTGGCACTCTTTTCGGAAAAGTCTACCTTGTGGTACAAATTTGTACAAAATTGGCGCTCTTCTAGAGGGGATGCACTACTTGTCCAAACTGGTGGTGTTCCTGCGGAACTGTACCATTTTATCCAAATGGCACTCTTCAGGATAATGCTAGCATCTGGGATAAGTTTGTACTTTTCTATAAAGCTCTACCTTATGTCCACCTTGGCACGTTTATGGAAGGTTTGTATTCTTGCCAAACTGAGAAGTTTCATCTTGTCATTCAAACTGGCAGTCTTCTTGATAAATTGTACTATAATGGTCTAAACGGACGTGTTTCTATAGCAAATATATCATTTAATTGTACCAAAAGCGTACACAGTAAACAGTGTTATGCTATCACTAATGCATCACTTGACCTAAAATAGCATTATTATGTATATTGCTGTACGTGATAGCCTTTCAACATACTGAATTTGAATAAGGACGTGGTAACGTAATAGAGTGGGTTGGACATAGCAGGCTATTGAAAAAAGAATGGTGGGGCATCGTAAGCGAAAAAAATGCCTAATTAGGTATAATGTTTGTCCTTAAGCTACGGTTTCTTCCGATAACAGTACCACCATATAGCGGCCGTAATATGACTCCGATATTTTCAAGAATAACAGTAGTATCGCCGCCATTTGGAATACACTATTGGAGGAAACCGTAGTCTTAGGAAGCACAACTGTTCAAGTTCGAAATGTAATACTCATAGTCCTAATTCACTGGTTGGTCGCAGGACATCCATCAATGAAATTCTTCATATACTCGACTATAGACCAATTGAAATAATGTTATCTAGATTGAGAAATCATGGTGCACACTTTGGCAGAACTCATGTTCGCGAGTGGATATGGACTGACTGTTAATTTCTTGAACTGTCTCTCTTATAATAGCCGGGTTCCTTTGGTATATGTGAAGAAAACTGTGAATTACGATGCTGGCCTGGTCATTTTAGACAATTTTGCGCAGCCTATACTGAGCAGCCATAACGTTATGCATTCCGTCCTAATACTGTCTTGTTCCAACTTTGGCAGGCAGAACAGCTAAATTTGGGTACAAGTTTTGTAGAAGAGCGCCAGTTTTTGAGTCACTCGATGAATTTCCTCCATCATGTACAAGTGTTATAGAAGAGTACCACTTTAGGCCATATTTGTCATGACATGGATTCTCCAAGACCTGGGGAAGATTGGACAAGATTTGTAAGCAGGGATCATGGAATTTCTGTAGATTATGAGGAGATGGTTGATGAGCTTTGATCTGACACTCCATAGGATTAATATGGGCGAATTAGGAGAACAGGCCTTCAACTGGAACGCATCAGCTTGTTCCTCAAACCACTGTAGGACAATTCCAATCTAGTGACAAGGAGCGTTGTCCTACTGTAAGACTACATCTCCGGTAGGGAAAACAGAATCCACAGTGAGGATGTTTAGACAGTCCATAGCTTTCATTGTGTGTTCTACAACAATCCTCATAAGAAGGTCCCCCAAAGCTTAATACTTACACCACCATGTGTCGATAAACTGTTAATCTGGAAGACGGCGTATTCTGACACGGCCTTTGATGTGATGCAAAAGAAATCGTGATTCATTGGACCTGGTCACGGTTTTCCATTGTTCCCTCGCCCAGTCACGATGATCACAGGTCCACTGTAGTCGTAAATGTCGATGATGCTGGGATCTTATTTTGTACACTTACTCTTCGAGAGAGTTTTGCGCCATCCCAGTAACTAATGGCTGCTACGATATGAGAATAACAGCCGGGACCGACGGCTTAACGTGCCCTCCGAAGCACGGGGGGGGGGGGGGTCATGGAAGGGCTGCTGGCGGACGTTCAAACCAATGGCTATCACCAACTGCTGGGCATCCAGCACTGGTCACTCAGCAAATGGGTCAGACTAATGTCCCCCAACAGCTGTGTTCCAAATAGCCGTCCCACCCAGCAGTGGTCCTCAAGCCACTAGCTGTCACCCAGCCAGCAGCTAGCCGCGCCTGAAGTTGCTTAACTCCATCGTTCGACGAGACAACCAGGCCACCCCTATGCTGGGATAATATCGGTACATGTAAGGGATGTCTTCTACATATTATTCAGATATCGTTGTCCTTAAACTGCAATTGTATTCGACTAATAGTTGAGCCACCTATTTGCATTCAAGCCACCCTTGCCTTCGGGTCATCATAACCTGCCTGTATCTCAACATTGCTTAAATCAGCATCCCTTCCCCAGGATACATACATGTAGCCAACAAAATGATTCCTCACCATTCCCACCCGTTGAATACCATTCTCACCTTGTCACGTCATTCCGGCGGGCGCAATCTCGCTAGGTTAGTAGTGGCCATAATGTTTTAGCTAATGACGAATATCCTTTGCTTATTGCTCCCACTCAGAAATGCAAGTTTGTAACAGCATGGCCCCATGAAATGGGCATGGAATTTCTAGGCAATTGTGGAAAGCTTTCTTAGAGGAGTAGGTAGTAGTACTTGGACTAAAGTGATAATCTCATGGTGCAAGGTCTGGACTGTATATTGAGCGGGATAACACTTTAATTCTCTCAGATTCCTAGAGTTTATAAGCAGGGACTCTTTAAAGTATATCAAGTGGCGCCATTTTCTGTGTTTGATAACTGCAGCTGTGTATATCAGTTCCTTGCGGCTCCGGTTTATTGAAAGTTCCAATAAATGAGGGTATCGATCTATTACGATTTCCAGTCTTTTAATTTCGTTCTTTGTCTGCAATCGACTTACGCCCCGACAAACATGCGCTGACGCTTTGAGCAGCTGATTGAATTGGGTTCCACAAAAGTTTTCGTCTGCGATATTGCAGATATTGGGCGTATGAAATGGCAAGCGTAGCTCTCTGTCGGCGCGCGCTTTGCTCGGCTGGATTCCTCCCAGCTAATCCGATAATCGCTTGGGTGTGAAAAGCTCCTAATCCCTTTTGCCAGAACGAAAATTAGTTTTCTGCCTCGAAACTGATGAAATGCCGTTCGCACTTGTTTGTTATTGCCGTCCGTTTGTGTTTATTGGGGAATGAGGTCCCCGGAGTCTGTTTGCTTTGCGGGACCTGGTTAGTGGCCTGTATATTGATTTTTAGTTACTGCTTTCTCTTGTAATGGCTTGGGTTTGTTTGTAAACATATATGAATTCCGAGATTGACATGGGCCTTCTGGTCAATTCTGAGCTTTATTATCAAAATGTCACTAGTATCTCCATCGGGTCGGTAACCATTACTGCAATGCGATCAATAGTGCATGTGTTTGCTGCTAATAGTACTCCAGCCTTTAACCAAACTCTTTGATGACGTCACACTTTCCAGTACTGAAAATGGTAGCGTGTCTACAGCGAACAGGTTTTGCTATAGAAAATCGAAATGCACACCTATAAACTAAGAGATGGAAGGAAAGAAAAAGTGAAATTTCATTTTTACCCCACCGTCACGACACCTCTCGCTCCCTGTGCAAACGAGGCGTTCTTCACCTGTGAATAGATTCAATGTGGCAGTTTATTTCTGGGGAATATGGAATCGCCCACCCAGCCTCCTCATTCTCGAGAAGAGCCTGTTTCTCCATCGGGAGCGATAGCGATGAGGCGCGTGCAGATGGTCGGGTGACGTTCTCTTTTGGACGACTGCCAGGACTCTGAGGTAATACACTATTTGGACCCGCGAAATCCATTTCATTAAGTCTCGCGCTCGCCACGTGCTGGTTGAATGGTTATATTAAATAAACCGATGCGGTTCTTTTTTTTTTGGCGGTGGTGGCTGCTGAAAAGAGATCCTTCCTGATATTAGTCTGTGTATAGGTTCTCTCTGACTCCATTTGTGGTAATGTTGTTGTATACAACATTGAGTGAATGTGAAGCGCTTTATTCTTAGATTTGAATAATCAGGATGGGTTCGTCGTTCAGTTTTGAATGGCTGTCAATAACACGCGCTTACGCTGTTTGACGGGAAAACGTACATGTTGGCGGCCTCCTTCCATGTACTTTATTCGTCCTGGATTCCCTTCAATGCGGAGATTTCGATTGGTTAAAGGATAAGATCTCCGTTCGTCATATGTTCTGACTTTTTCAGACAGTTAGTTGCTTTCGTTATTCGGAGACATTGATATGCAAACATGCATATTCTTGTCTAGTTCTAAGGCACCTTTTTTCTATGGGGGATATGTAAAAGATAAGGTAAACGTACACCTACGTAATTTACCACAACTTTGCCAAGGAATCAACATATCCAGTTGCTACCGTCAACGCGGGTATGTTGAAAGTGGTGCATTCTGAATTGTGTATATTTAGAAACTTCTTATAGAACATCGATTTATTAAATTTGCTATAGATGACTCCCTTTTGGACTACGTAGGGTTATCTTTTAGTCTAAATTAGTACCCCACTAGATGAAGTTCAATCTGTGGTCCAAAATGGCATTATCTATAGCAAATTTAATTCAAAAGCAGTTGTTCTGTAGGAAGATTCCTCTGATCCAATGGTCTTCTTGTTTCAGTTACTTTCTGTAAAAGTGGTGAGCTTAGATGCGCCTCGTCCCTGATTCAGTCCCGGAGTTTTTCCTTTCGTTTATCAATCTTAATCTTCAGGATGGTTCAAAAGTCTGGACTCGCCTAAATAAAACCTAAACGCTATGGGTGGAGCTAATATTTTCGATTGGGGATACTATTAGGATATGACATTTGGGAAACTAGCAGTTGTGGCTTCGTGATGAATGTATATGTTACGTCTGACTAAAAAATTGCATTAACTCAAGAAGAAGTAAAGATACGTAGAAAATAAGATCACCATTCTGTTTATCAGGAAATGCCACGTACACCTCTTATATGAAAGGTCCCTTCCCATTTGAAAATTTGAAGTTGTATTCAGGATGGCGGTAATCTTGGCGAGTTGACGAAACGTTTTCCCCCTACCCTTATAGCATCCCCAATCGAAATTATTAGCTCTCTCCATATCGTTTTGGTTTTATTAAATACCGAAAGTTGCTTTTTGCTATTAGTGGAGGAAAACGTGTGTGTCTGTCTGTAACTCAATCTTCTCGAAGCGCATGAAAGATGTTTATAATCTTTTTTCACCAGTCGATAAATATGGTTTTTTCACCGCACGAACCATTCCAAAGATGGTCGAAATTGGTACATTAGCAAGGGTTCCAATGGTATAATTGTAGTACCCTCTACAGATTTTCAATGCTAAGTAAGCAATACATCAAACAACTTCTAACGACGAACTGTGAGGGAATATAAAGTTATTAAGTAAAGTTATTCAGTGGTACCTTTGCTAATGATATTATTATGGTACCATTATGGAAATTTTCAATGCTAAGATGTGGCATGTAATATATCAGTCAACTTGTAAACGCATATCGTGGACAAATATATAAAAGTAGTTAGTAACTTCGAAAATGGTTGAGTTTTATACGCTGGATATGTTCTAATGATACCATTATGGTACCGTTGGAAATCTTCATTACTAAGATACATCTTGTAATATATCAAGCAAATTGTAACGACATGTCAAGAACGAATATATAAGACTAATAATTACGAAGATTGTAATATTTGATTCAGTGGTAACTGTTTGGTATCATTGGATATTTCAATGCTAAGATATGGTAAGTAATATAGCAAACAACTTGAAATGACGTGACATGTACGTATATACAGGGTATTTCCTGTAATATGTATAATCCAAACTTCACACACAGGTAGGAGGCATGAAGGTGAGCAGATTCTGTTAATACATGAGGAGTCGAGTCGGAACTCAACCATTGCCAAGGTAACGTTAGAGAGGGTAGCAGTAATCAGACTGCACATGAAAACAAATGAGTAAGTATGCAATGTGCACACGTTTATTGCGAATCCATTAGCTCACATGCATGGTATCGGCGAAACATGGACTCCCGTATGCGGCCAAAGATTCCGGGCATTTGTCTGATGTCGTCTGAAACAACTGCGATGCAAGCTGCCAGAGCTTCAATGCTTGTCACAGGTGTCATCGGTACACAAGTGATTTCATGTGACCCAAAAAAAAAAGAAATCTTTGCCAAAGAACTCCCATTAACTTGAAAATGGTTGAGTACCGACCCCTCATGTAGTAACAGAATCTGTTCACCTTCATGTCTCTTAGCTGTGTGTGAAGTTTGGATTATACCTTTTGAATCATCCTGTATAAGAATGGCTAGTATGTTCGAAGATGGTCTATTTTGATTCAATGGTACAGAAACCAATGATACCATTATGATACCTTTGGAAATTTCCAATTCTAAGATATGGCTTGTAATGTATCAAACAACTTGCAATGACTTGTCATGCACGAATATATAAAAGTAGTTTATAAGTTCGAAGATGGTCGAATTTGAATGAGTGAAACATGTTTTAAGGTTTTCCAAAAAGATTAAAAAAAAAATTGGTAGTATGTTTCAAATACGAGGGGCATATTGAAAGTAATGAGCAACATTATAAAAAGGTTAATAATTGCGATACACAGAATACATCATTTCAAACTATAAACTTCTCTCTATTTCTCAACATAATCTTCCATTCCTTTGGACCATTTTTCTCACCGTTGTGGAAGCTCGCCGAAGGCACTGATCTGTTCACGTCCTCATCTGTCGCACCCCCTCCGACTATCATCGTTTTTGTTTTGTGAAGAGGCAGATGAGAGGCTAGCGATTTCAAATATGTCAATCTGGTCTGAGGCTTGATTCATAATATCAGAGTTTCCTTTCATTATCGGATAATACTAGAATTATTAAGTAGCGGAAGAACGGAGCTATTTATTGTTTTCAGTGTCCGTCTGTCCGTCCGTCCCCTTCACATTTTACGCATTTTTTGAGGTAGAAGGTTGAAATTCGGAATGTAGCTTACTATGGGCATGTGAACCTTCACTATTTAGTTTGGTTTTGATTTGAGCGGAAATTAGAGGGGGATCAATTATAGGGGACTACGCGTATTTATGCATATAAAGGAGTGAAATTCGGTATGCAGATTTCTCTCAGCAAAATCAACATTACTAAGAAGTTTGGGCCCAATTGTCCCAATGAGGTCGGAATGGTGGGGGTGGCAGTGGCAGTTATTTGGTCTTTAGTACTGTGGCAACATATGGCATGTGATATATCATTCGATAGGAAATGATGAGAAACGAAAGAAGTTAGAACTCTTTCACATTTTCTAAATAATACGTTCGAGAAAATCAATTTTTCGATTTAAAAATTGGGGAGGGGGTTGAAAAGTGAGATAAAAGGGTAGAAATAGATGATCTCAGTGCTTCCGCTACTTTCCTATACTTTCCTCGGGAGGATTAACTTCTTGTTAACCTTTTTCTTAATGTTGCCCATTACTTCTGTGATGGCGACTAGTGTGGCCTTTCGATACTTGGCTATGTCATTCTTTAATGGTTTATATAATTGGGTCCAGATTCTGGCCAATCCTGATCTGATATTAGGGGTCACCTTACTTAATGTAACTCAACATGGTATCTTAACACGTATACCTTCACACAGTCATAGTTGCAATATGTAAATTGTTATTGTTGCTTCTTTTTAATAAATGTTGCTTAGGACCCTAAAAAAACTTTGGCTGTGGCCGTTTCGCCAGTGCAATGAGGAATGGCGTGAATTGTTAAGTCTTTGCGTTCTTTTTTGGAATAGGCTTAAATGAACAGTGAAGAACCAACTCCTAGCGCGTACTTTCTTAAGGGGCCAACTCCAAATCGCATTTCGCCATTTCCAATCCAAAGGGAAGATGAATAATTCATTATTCGAAGGAATTTAAAAGTTGGGGTTTTATGGACCCTCTTTCCCCCAATTTTGCACGTGCAAATTGCATTGAAATTAAAAGTGTGCAGAATGATTTACAGCCCCCTAGGAGTCGGTAATGAAGTCGGCAAGCTGAGCAATTCATCTTGCTAGGAGACTGCGCAGTGCTGTGAAGTGGGAGTAAAACGGAAATAAATCTTTGTAATGGGGATAGGAAAAGTTGTTTCTTTAGTCACGTGATCGAGGAGGTGAATTTCGTTATTTAAAATTTATTTGGGAGTCGGGATGTTGGGGTATATTGTAATATGATTAGAGTTTTTTATGTGTGGTCATTAAATGGACTTAAGGGAACCTTTTTGTTGTTTACTTGAAAATTGCTTCTGGGGAGATTTTGAGGATATAGGTCACTGATCTGATTGGAAAATGCCAGAAAAGGACAGATACTGGTCTGTTAGCCTTGCTTTTGAAAGTTCCTCAAAATCACGAAAATGCGTGTTTCAGCAAACATGTGTCTTTACTCTGAGGTTTCATTATAGAGCTAAGTACGGTTGCTAGGTCTTTGCATCTTATGTCCCAAACATTGGACAGGAAGCAGAAATAACTTGGCTGCTTTTTGAGACTGCGATCTGAAGAACGTACTGTCGGTAGTCTTTGGTATATGATCTGGCAAAACAAAACTGATGACATTAACTGGATGCTCTAGTGTCGATGGAGACTGTTAATTGTAGACTGACCAACTACACAGAACCATGAGTGTTAATGAGCAGTTCTTGGGTGAATGTATAGTTACATACTTGTGTACTGTTTTTTGGACTATTTTTGGAAATGTACATTCTTCCGGAAGAGCGCCAATGTTAACCAGTAGGCACACTTGTACAAGCACAGCGCCAGGTTTGGCCTTGATGGTATATTTGAAGAACCCAGAGATACTGGCGTATACATAAGCGCCACTAGAGCCTGTTACCAAATTCTACCTTTACGAGATTCCAAAAAACATTTTTCAGGAAGACAATCCATCTACACACAACGAACATAAGTAAGAATGCTTTGCAAAGTCTGTTGGTGATTTTTGTCCAGCACCATCACCAGACGTGTCTCCGGATTGAGAGCTTTTGGAACATGCTTGGACGTCTAGCTTATACTTTCCAACGACCTTGAATATTAGGCTGTGGTGGTTATCACAATACCCCAAATGACCTAAACACATCAGAATACCCCATCGCAGAATTTCAGAGACAGCAAACGCCATTGTAGTCCAGCACTATCTCCAAACTGAGATATTTTCAAAGTCCTTGAAATGAAGATGAATCGGCCTTTGGTAGATTTCACATTGGCCACAGGATAATTCAGTAATATCCGAATCTCGCTTCTTTTTCAGAGGATACAGATCTTTAGAGGATAATAAATGCTATTTTTCAGTAAAGCACCCTTTAGAAGCGAACTTAAGAAGGCGAGATGTTCTGGTGATTCTTGGCCAGCCCAAACCCCAGACCTGTGAAATGAAGATGAACTGTGGGCTTTGGTCAATACCACCAAATGGACAATAATACACCAGGATAGTATTTTGTGCTGTTCAGAACATACCCTGTGTGTATGCTGGATTGTCTCTGTTGAAGCATGGGTAATCTCATGAAGCTTACTTCTTATGGAATGTCCACTTGTGTATCTGATGTACTTTTATATTTTGGATAGTCTTATCTTTCCTCTCTCAATAATGTGGGTTTTATGAACAACCCACGAAACTTAGGTTTGCTTATCCCAAACCCAACGCTCCCCTGAATGGGTTACAGATAAGTTTGTAATCCAGGTTGTTCATCATCCTGTCATTGTGTTGAGGCACCTGTTTGCACATGGAGTTCTCCTACGTCATCGGTCTGTTGTTGTTGTCGTTGTGTATCCGGTGGCCATTAATTGTGGTCGCCGGCGTCTGTTCAATATCGGCGCCATCTGGTTAACCAGTTTTGCTTCCGGCCGACGGCCTGTCTTAGATAACGAGGAGTGATTAATTGCACGCGCGGCTTAATTAAATCCTCGTGATCGAGTTGGAACAGATGGAACCACCTGTCTACCCACAATCTGTCTATCCTCACCCTCCAGACACCTATATCTCTTGTCGGCTTAAATGCGGGAGACGTCATTTGAGTTTTAGCTGCTCATGTTGAGTTAGAGAGGAGCTTAATAGACCTCAGTCGCGCAATATAAGCTGCCGGATTCTACGATCCGGCAGATGCCCATATCCGAAACAGGTCCTTATCGATCCATGTGATTGAGATTTATGGTGACACCGGAGTAGATGTTAGATTTGGAATCATTATTCAGTCAACTTTTATAGATCGCTCATTGATATTTGCCCTTGCAATATCATTGCAGTTGGGCAGGGTCTTGCAGATGGCATATCTCATGTTATAGAATTGCTGCATATTTTCCTGAGTTCTGATTATCATTCTGAATTTAGTGATCACATGATCTTAGAGAAAAACTGACTATAATGGTGTAAGGTTGTAAGAAATATGAAGACCCATGTGAAAACGCGCCATATATCATCCTTGTAGTAGGACGTTATGAGAGACTGCACCTCCAGACGAAATCTCAACGCCAACTACGACAATCCGATCGATATTCAGTTGAAACGTATTTCATTGAAATGGCTGGGTCCTCAAGAGAATGGCAGAAAATACAAGGCAGGATTGTGTTAACGCTTATCCGTAATTGCGCTATAATGAGCCCAGAATTGCTCCGCGTAAGGGAATCGATCGCAGCTGACGAATCGCTTCAATTGCTTTGTTTACCAGATTAAAGACGCCGTCAATGAGGGGTAGCGAATGCTTTATTTTCAGAGAGTATCGATCTCTTATTGTATCTGAAAACATGTCAGCAATGAAGTCGTTGCAAATCCTCTTTTAAAAGACCCCTCCTTTATGATCCCTAAGGTTTTGTTTTTATGTCCTGCGCCCATGTCTTTGCACCGGGGATTTAGCCTGTAAAATGAAATGAAAAGAAGAATTTGAAGTGATTTACTGCTGGAGGGTCCTCTTGTAAGAGGACTTTTTTGTGTGTTTGTATAGTTCTGGATGGAGGTTCTTTTTTAAGGGGTAGGAGGTTTAAGGGCTCACGTGCCATCGTAAATTGGGTTTAGTTTAAGTTAGGTGGGATTTGGTCTCTTGAGTTGGTTCTCTGATTTTGCTTGTACTGGAGTTAAGATGACAGGACTGGGCGCATTGTTGTTACAAACGTTGTCGGTGATTTCAAACGCGGATGAACCTATTGATTTATTCTCTCTTCACTACGTGATCAAAAGTTTCTGGACATGTTACTCCACGCAACGTGCTGTGGATTCTCCAATTCCTTGGAAAATATTCCGTAGAAGGCGTTACGAGATTTGCAAGCAGAAGTCACGCAATTCCCGTAGATTATTAGGAGCTGCGCTACATGATATCCTGGATTAGTATTAGCATTGGAGTTCATCAGCATATTCCTGAAACCATTGGAGAATCATTCTGGCTTTGTTTTGCTGGAGGACTGAATCTCCGGCGAGGAAAACTGGTGTCACTGGACGCTAAGTCCACAGCTTTCACACAACCACCAATCCCGGGAACGCCTATGAGAATGTTCCCCAAAGCATAATATTTACACCATCGCCTTGTTCGTGCCCCACGATACATGTGTCGTTTTGTAAACGTACAGTGATGTGATGCAAAAGAATAGGGATCATGCATGGAATTTTTTAAAGTAACACTTGCTGAACTTGAAAATCGTGGGTAGATTCACTAATAACTAAAAGTAAATTTTATTTCGAAGGCGCGAAACCACGTTCCATCTGAAAACTATTTCTGATTGGTCTGCCTCTATCTGAAATCACTTTCTGCTTACTTAAGGTAATCAGATTCACGATTCCCATCGTCGTTTATAAATTTATTTTCTTCTGTCGTAAATTTTTTTCTGTTAAGAAAATTATCCATGGCCGATCAAGGATATCAAAAGAGACGGTCTCAAAATTTGCTGAAGAACGACATATTAGTGGTTTCGGGCTTTTTTAGAGCTTTTTTTAGACAATCTTTGTTCAGCCTAAATTTTCTTGGTTTTAATTTACATTCTTTAATAACAGCATCCAAATCCGACTCTTCATTAATCGTTGATGTGTGCTTTCGTCCACAAAACTCGTGATTGGTTGTTCATCCGATGTCGCTTTTCGCATGTGTACTGACTAAACATGTTCCAGCCATATTTTCTGGCAAAACCATTTTTAATTGGCTTGCTAGTCTACTTTAATATCAAAATAATAATCCTAATAATAATTACGTATGTCCGTAACCATCAAAGAGGAGAAATAAGTTAGAGGGCGTATTCGCCTGCGCATTGAGCGATTTCGGATGCCGACATCGAGACAACATAACCAACTGCGATTTGGGGACGGATGAAATCGAAGCGGCGCTGTTTACAATGCAAAGACCATGTCGATAAGCAATGTTGCCGTCTGCTTATAAGACCTTAAAGTGAGGCACTTTCCTCCCCATCGACCACTTTTCATGAAAATGGGGAACTCTAAAACTGCAAATGAAGGTATAATTTTTTAAAAATTTTTTTCCTTAAAAATCGGACTTCGTTTACATATCTTGATTTAATCAAATGTCTTAAAGAGTTTTGTCACCTTTTTGGCAAAATTAGTGCAATAAAACGCATTACGATCAGAAGACTGTTTTACTTTTGAATACGTCCTTTCTTTTTGTCCGTCTGCCTATTTCGTTCAAATCTTGAAATCAATTTTTAATCTTATTTCTCATGCGTCAAAGGACTATAAATTTGGCACAGTGTTTCATTGCAATGACAATGCCATCCAGAATATGAATTTTTAAATTTGCTTCTCATGTGTTTCATGGAAGACGCACAACATTGAAAAACAACATAAAAAATGCCAATCCAATGTTGCAGTAGAATTCTTTTAAAATTTAGAAGCAGCGTTTGTAAAACTTTCTGATGTGCGGACATCGAAACAAAATAACCAACTGCGATGTGGGGACGGATGACAGCGAAGCGCACTTTTTAAAATGCAACGACCGTGTCATGTAGCATTTTCAGGAATATAATTCTCCATAAGCGGCTTTGCGCACTCTATCTTATTCCTCCTCTATAACGTGAATTAGAATTTAGGGTGAATTTTCTTTGAGTACCGAGAGAAGGCATCAATTTGATAGCACATCAGTCTTTAGTCTTTAATATTCATAAAAATAAATAAATAAATAAATTTTACAGCTAATATCAAAATTGTTCAATTAAAATTAAAATCATACAATTAATACAGTAGGCTCCCGTTTTACTTCCGAATCCAGTCCGGAACGGCGGACGTAAAGCGAAACCCGATTTCCCATAGGAACCTATTTTATAAAAAATTTATTTCGTTCCGAACAGAAAAAAGTGACTCCCCCCCCCCAATTATTCATCTAGTATAAAATGCAGAAAATAGGCACTCACCAGCGTCCTATTTATAGCACTTCCCCTAAATATTTAATGCAGTACTGTACAATAAAATATAATAAAAATAAAAATTTTCCTTCCCTTTTCAATTTGTCATTTGGACTTGTTTGAAGATTTTTTTCCCGTTTATTTACTATCTTATGTTTGAATAAAATATAACCGGTGCAAAAAAACTTTTTTTTTGCCACCTTTAAAAAAATTCGTAAGTGAAGGGGTTAACTGAAAAAAAAAGGTCTAGGTTCCCAAAATTTTTTTAAAGTTCCCGAATGAAACGTTTTGAATTAAAAGAAAACAACAAGTACAACACTGAAAACATACAGTACAGTAACTTTAATTTAACAAACTCCATAAACAAACAACCAAAAAATACCCCAAATACTTCTTCTACTCCCCCCTTTTTACTTTCTTATACATAGTATAAGGAAGTATTGTAATCACGAAAAATTTCGACCTTCAGATTTTCACTGATCTTCACGTTTTAGCGTCCCTAGATTACGAAAAAGTGGTTTCTGGAAAATGTCTCTGTGTCTGTGTGTCTGTCTGTGTGTGTGTCCAAGATAGCGTCCAAACGGCTAAAGCTATCGAGACCAAACTTTAAACTTAAGATTACAATCTTCCTCGGGAGGTCTGATTAGTTTACCAGTGGAATTGGTGAACCAGTATCAGTTTACTCCAGCGCCAAAATATAAGTTCTGCAATATCAGGTTAATCATTGCGTTTATGAAAATTTTGAAGGTACTAAAGAGTGTTCCAATTTCAATTATAAACAACTTTTGTTAAGAAAATTTTTCAAAATTCCAATCGGAAGTACCAGTTTTACTCTTATCAAAATCTAGTGTTTTGCTAAAATAGGAGAAAGAAAATGATATAGGAAAATTTCGAATCTATACCAAAGTGTTTGGAAAAATGAGGTGGTGACCACACCTCATTTTTTTTTTATCCGTTTTACAGGAAAATGCCATATTGCGCATCAGCGCCCGTGAATTTTCACGCGCGGGCGAATGGCGTGTGCGGACGTAAAACGAGTCCTCATACGTAAGACGGGGCCTTTTCAGACGTCCACCGACGGACGTAAATCTAGACGGACGTTAACGGGGGTCAAATACCAAACAGGGTCCTTAATGGCCATAGGTCGGGTGTTGGGTCCTCGGTGAGGGTAAATTTTTTTTTTCAAAAAAATAACAAATTGTTACAAAAAGAAAAAAGAGTAGAAAAATCAATAAAAGAAACATTAACAACTATTACTATATAAGTTGTTAGCAAAAATAGCATTTTCATTTGCTTTTTAAAAATAAAATTAGTTGGAAAAGAACGTACTTGTTCTGGTATAATGGACCATCATTTAATTCCCGCGTAGGAAATACATCTACGCTGGTAATGAATTCTAGTAAAAGGAAAGTTTAATAAATTCGCAAAAGGTATTGAATAGGAATATAAGTTATATTGATTAGGTTTTTATGACCAGTTCATCAGTACTTCGTTGGGCCACCTTTTGCCTTCGGCCGGCCGGGTGGCCGAGAGGGCTAGGGCGTAGGCTTTCTAGTTCTCGAGTCCGCCTGGCTGTGGGTTCGAATCCCGCCGTGGGCATGGATGTTTGTGTTGTCCCGGGCTGCGTATAGATATAACTTGTGTAAAAAAGGCACAAAATGACCTAAGTAGTCGACGCCTATAATTTCTAGACCCCCCCCCCCCCTTTTGCCTTTACTCTGCGGCGATTCTTCTTGGCATTGACTCCACGAGATGTTGAAGGGTGATGCAAGGAATCTGACACCATGCCTGATGAATAGCACTATCCAGTTGTGTGAGAGTTGAGGTTGTGGAACTAGCTGCCTGATGATTCTTTCAACTTCGTCTCAGAAATACTCAATTGAGATCTGCTGATTAGAGTTTTCATGAAATATTTGTTGATTGATCCAAAATTTTAAGTGAAATTTGGAAGTAGAAGTATGGAAATCCACTCAGTATTAAAAAAACTTGAAATAAAACATTGATGTTATTTTTATTTTATTTTTTAAGCTAAGCAAATTATCACTAATCATTAACAGGATACTACGAGGGTCACTCCAAAAATAATGTACAATTTTTGGTAAAAGTTCAGAGTAGCGTCCCCTAATAATCACGTCAATTTCTGTGACAAATAAAGTACTGACCATTAACCTCCTGTAATCGGCCGGGGGGAAACCAATTGCCCCCTGTAACCAAAGAGGTTGGGGTATATATCAGTAATTTGCCCCCGGAGGGGGACGTCGTAGACAGAACGCCGAAGGCGTTCGAGTAACGGAAAACAGCGACCAGCGAGGCCCGCAGGGCCGAGAGTGGGACTTGCGTTTTCTATTGTGCGTTAGTGAAAATTAACCCTATAATATGATTAACCATTCACTCATTAAGTAGATATGTTAAAATAATAAATTCATAGCATAAACGCGACGGGCTTGCCCGATGTCTTCTGTGATTATTAGGGGACGTTACTCTGAACTTTTACCCAGGTCATTTGGCGCCTTTTACACAAGTTATATCTGTATGCAGCGCGGGACAAACACAAACATCCATGCCTACCCACGACCAGGTGGAATCGAGAACTAGAAATCCTACGCCCTAGCCCTTGCTGCCACCTGGCCGGCAGTACCAAAAGGTGCTTTACGCTATCAGTGTGGGGAAACGTGTCTGTCTGTCTAATTGTAACTCCTCGAAGGATATGAAAATTTATCAAACTCTGTTTTCGCCAATCAATTAATATGGTTCATGGCACGAGCCAATCACAAATATAATCGAAATCGGTTCAGTGGCACGTGCAAATTCAGTGTAAGATATAGTAAGTAATATATCAAACAAATCGTAACGAAGCTATAAGCTATCGATAAATATGGTCCCGCGCATAAATCATTTCGAAGATGGTCGTAATCGCTACAATGGTACGTGCTCTAATGGTACCCTTATAACACCCTCAAATATTTTCAATGAAAAGATATAGCAAGTTGTTTATCAAGCAATTCGAAAAGCGAATAAAACGTTATTATGTTCGTTTTCTCTCCTACATGCTCTATCGAGTTCATATTCGGAGATTTTGTTGGCTACTCGATGCATTGAATATCCTCATTTTTAAGAAAGTCTTCCACCACCCGAACTATCGGGACATGCATTATCGTCCATAAGAATAAAATCTGGGCTCTGAATCACACGAACGACACTTACCTTTTTAAACTTCAGAGCACTCTTCTCTACTGTTGTATGTACCAATCACGATGTGCACGATGGGGCCGTTGCAGTCATAAACGTCGATGATGCTGGATTGACATCGGCAAACGCCAGAGCAAAAGCTGCAGAATTCCATATCCAACAGAGTCCGGTTTGCAGTGTGCTCAGATACACAGTCTCAGACGTCCGCATACTTTACTTGGGCGTGTATATCAAACCTTTGCGTTTTTTAGCTGGGTGGGTGATACTATGTGAAAGTCGCTTAAATCTTCAATCTTCCCCATTACACGCACACGTATTGACCAAATGTTGCCTCCATTCCTCGGTAGACGTTAAATACCATTCACAGCTTTACACGTGCCAGTGACGTCATTCCGCCATAAAATTTTGGCTGATCAATCTGAATGTTTAAACTATTGGCCTGTCGGATAGCTTTTAACTCTAATCCCATTCTTCATCCCAGACCATTATTGAGGTGGAGACCGGGCTTGAACAAATGATCTGGCTCTCCACTCCCGGCTTTTTGACTTTCTGAATTAACCAGAACTCATTAGAACGATCTTTTCTTTAGCCTTAGATGAATGTGGTAGGTTTGCGTTAGGCGTAAAGATAGAAGAATAGGCCTAACGAGCCGTAAAGTGGTTTTGTAGTGAGCGTCTTGAGGTAAGATTCCTCTTTTGAAACGCTTTCATCTGATTGAGAATCTTTGATCGTCACTGGTCTGTCAACTTGAAATATTAAAATTTGCATTCCTCATGTGTTGAGCGCCGGAATGATCGGATAAGACTTGAGTGGATGGATTCGCGAATTGCCAGTCGAGTGCACCCGTTTCTTGACATTCTGATTGGGGTAGCGAGGTTGTAATTAGAGAATTCCATGGGGGTTTGCTTTCAAGTGTCTGTGCGTCGGTATTTATTTATTTTAAATGTTAAATTTTATACAGAGGAGTGCACAATCGGGGACTGGTATGGCCAGAGACCGACAAGTAGGTCCCCGGGTGCACTCAATAACTACAATGGAGAAATTACAGTTAGTAAAGGTTAATAATAACAAATAATTTAGAAGCAGTGCTAACAGGGCTTTATACTAAATAAAACAATAAGTCAAAATAGACAACTTATTACGAAAAACTACATATGAACAAATCAAGTATAAAGTGGAACAATAAGACTTAAAATATATCAGAAAAGAACCAAAATAATGAAATAGAAACTATAAAATATAAAATAAACACAACATATTATACAGTGATAAAAAAATTGACAACGAATAGAATATATAAGAGTAGCCAGCTATTAT
>JAHWFO010094698.1:0-18652 GCA_023313115.1 Rhysida immarginata
AAATGCTAAACTTACGATCCATAAACAATCCTAACGTGAATAAATTAATAAATTTGCATAATTAACGTTAATAAATTCTAAATTCTAAAACTGGCTAAATACTCATTCTCGAAATCCTACAATATACCTCCCCTCGCAAGAAAAGCCTCGCCCCGAGGCGGTATCATTACCTGAAATCCTCTGGGGGGGGGGTCTTGCATCTTTGCAGCATCTTCCACTGATGGAGCGGGACAGATCGAGTCAACGCCGGTAAGCCCAACTTCTCAAATGGCAACTAGAAACTCAATAAAAAGCTCATTGAATATTAAGTGGTATATATTTTTGTTTCCCATGATCATTTTGCATAAAAGAAAATAGTTTAGTTAATCAATTTGGTTAGTATGAGTTAATTTTTAAGTACTAAATAACCAAAATCACAATAATAAAAGATATACGCAAAGGGTACCCAAATTATCATAACTTAATGTCTACCTAAGATTACTTAAACATATAATCATATTTGATAGGCCTTTGAAGATTTGTGCACAACACTGAAAATTTCTTATCACACAGTTCAAAGTTCTTAACACATTCTAATCAGTTCTCAATCAATACACAGTTCACTGTCCATAACCTAATGAAAGTTCATTACCTTAACGTTTCAAACGTAATAAAAGTTCAAACACAACACAAAGTTCGCTGAAAGTTATGGAATACTGAAATTCAAATTTATGTTAGAGAACACAAACAATATATCAGTCAGGAAATGTTTCAAGTACTGGACAGTTTGTGGCACAAACTTGCTTCTACGTGGTGGAGATAAAGTTCTGAGGCGGGATGCTCACGTCGGCATCATCTCTTTGCTCTGGATCTCCATTAACATATTGGAATGCGGAATCGCTCCGAAGCGACCTTCACTGGCATTGTCTGCGACGTGGGGGGGTTGAAGTCCTCAACGTCAGCAGGTGTCTGGTGTCGTCTGGCTCCAGAGGTCCTTCCTGGCTCCATGGCGTTGTCACCTGTAAGCCAACTCCTTTCAAATGTCTCGGCCAAGTTAAATTTTATATTAAGAATAGAAAGAATAGCGAATAAAGGGAGTAAATGTTGTATTCCCATATGTAATGTTGGATTATATGTGAACTCTTATAAATGTTTGTTAGAAAGATTTCAAGAAAGACAAAATAATGTATAAAATATAAATATAAGATAAGCATATTAAATGTAGGAAAACTCATAACATGTGTTTGTATATCATAGACAATATTATATTTCTTCAGAAGAAAAACTATCGGAACTCGCTCTCTAAGATTCATCAACACGAGGACGTGGAGTTCCGTTTAAAATCTCTAATTCTAGATCTCCTTCAGGATTTGTGTCATCACTAGTAATCATAGACATTTTAAATTTTACGCAATCGCCAACTTAATTTATAGATCGCATTATTTCTTAAGGTATCTAAAATTTTATTAACTGAGAAGCGGGACATTCAAACATTTCATTAAATTAAAATATCACAGGGAAGCCATGATAGAGAGGGGGGGTCCAAGAACTTTAGTCGAGAACGCTATCTCTACGCATGACCTCATATCAAGATGAAATTTAAATTATTCGGCTCTAAGATGAAATTTTCATTTCACAATTTTATTCGTAAACATCAATAGATCGCTGTTATATCCGTCATCATTAGTGATCGGAAAACAACGTCTATAAACCTTAAAGAAAGAAAAGTGAGAACTTGCTACCATACTGGAGTAATATCTTTCGATATTATTATGTTTATAAACCTCTTATATAACTTTTATATTAAGGGAAGTAAAGAAAGAAAATATTTGAATTATTTAGAATTGAACATAGAAGGGTTATTTATTTAAAAATTATTCTGGAAATATTTATCTATTTTCCTGCTTTATTTATTTATTTATTTATTTATTTATTTATTTATTTAATCTTTATCTCCCCAACAAGGAAGTAAGTGTGTTTTTTCTCGAAAGGGATTAAGAAAAGAGGGGGACCGGGTCGGTCCTATTGTTCAGGAATAGGGGTGAGGAAATAGTTATTTCTCCTGCCCTATCTGGTCACTCAATTCTAAGAAACGATTTGAAAACTTCTAACTTATTTGAAACGATCCGATAACGTATTCGAAATCGAAACTGCTAGTGGATACGTGGATAATATTTTCCCAGTGGTTTGAATATAAACCTTAAACAAGTTTATGAAAAACATCCTGCAGTTCCTGCTTAGAATAATTAATTCATTTGCGGGAAATTCTGTGGTGGGGGAAACATAATTACCTTAATTAAAAGAAATGTGAACAAAGAAAATAATGGATACCGTGTGCGGATACAAGGACGTTAGAAATACAAGGTAAGACAAGATTTATTTAGATTCAGAAATTTATAATGTAATTTGTGGAATGATTTAGAATTTTATTTCGGACTTTAGAATACTTTTATCGTTAACTTAGTTCCTTTAGACAATTGTATTCATCAAGTGGTGTACGATCTTGGTCATCGGGATGGTCGGCTCGGCAATGAGAAGCTCGCAACGGCGGCGACCCACGCCTCGACTCCCGGGAGACGATGACATCGGCCGTCACTCTGGGTATTCTGTGGGAGGGGTCCCAGTTCAGCTTTCTCCACTGAACGCTTTCGTTATCTGCCGCTTTGACAAGAGGTAAGTGATCATTTATTTTTCATAATTAGATGAGAAATTAGAATTTAATGAACAGCGATCCGAAATTTAAGTAATTTCCTTTGTCTTTTGGGTTGTTCTGTAGAAAGAAAACCTGACTTTGAAATGGATTTGAAGAAACATTGAAACCATTATGTTTCGGTGATGGAATTATGGACAAGATTAAAAACAAGAATTATAATAATCATATGTTTATGTTTTTAATAATCTTTAGAATGAATAGGGTTTTAAGAAAATGAGTGTTTTAAAATTTCGACTTGATGCTGTTTTTTGAAAGTAACAACGTAACAAGTAATTTCATACTTATACTTAAATTTCTCCTTGCGGGCTCCCTGAGAAAGGGAGGGAAATTATGGGCTTTGGATATAATGCAGTTTCTTAGAAAAGTAATTTTCATTTAACTGGATGTTTCCCTTCAATCTGCAGGAATCCTTTCATAAGAATAATCATTAGAATGATTCGAGAGAAAAATTTGACATTAACTGTTTAGAAGATAAATATAGAATTGTTATAATGAGTGATTAGAATGAATACAGATCAGACTTGACTGATGAACTCCAGGAGGGGGCGGCTCGAGTTCCACTCCAACCTAGGCTCATATTTCGTCAGAACGGGGTAGCTCGCTCTTCTCTCTTTCACTATAACGAGGGTTGAGGAGGGGGCGACTTCCAAAGTCATCTCTCCTACAACGACTTCAGTCCGCACTTAATTCAAAAGGCGCGCATGTCGGGTGGGACTAATTTTCTTTACATTTAATAACAGGGAGGTCTCTTTATCACACAGCATATAATAGTTGATACTGGACTAGAAAGAAATTCTAATTCATAACCTGGGGCCCATGTAATCACAATTTATGTGGATTACTCTAACGGCGGGTAACCTTAACAACTCACAGTATTTCTACTGCTACATGGTTACGTTTCATGGGGAATTCATTTGAATTCCATCGGAAAACAGGGAATGTCCGCTTTAACCTTAATCTTAAGAAATATTTGGCAAGAACTGGCAAGATCTGCTCTAGAATTAGGTCCGGGTGCTTTTCCTTTCATACTAGCACTATAGTCTGGATACGATTATATAGACAGGCATCCAATTGAAACCATGTCAATAATTATATAAAATTAACCTTCTCTCTAGGGGTGTTTTACGGGGACTTTGAAATCATCAGAAATATATCATTTCACGTGGCTCCCCAAGGATTTACTCATTTGGTAGGACCATCAGTAGTGGTCTACACCGAGCAAACTTGTAAAACACTGGTTTATTAGAATCAAGGAGTACATAAATTGTTCCCCTTTGTACTTGACATGAAGAGAAAAATTTAAACGACTATGATTGAATAATTAAGAGACATAAATGTTTAAAACAATTGTTCTTCTAGGGTTTCAATGGTAAGTAAGGATCTTTAAATGAATTATTTCAGAAAGGAGGGATCACTTAGGGCTTTTTATTAAAACTATTAAAATGAACAAGCATGATCCGAATGAGACGGCACTATCGGTCAAAAGTATGACTGAAAATTCTTATTTATTATTCTATCATTGTGGATCCCCAAAATGACAATAAGGTCCTTTTATAATACATCATTAGAAACCCTTTAATTTTAATAATTTATTAAGACCTTATAGAACTTAGAATAAGATGAATATAGGAATAAAATCGAGATTAGACCTTTAGGTAATATTTAACTCTATGGAAATAATTGATATTGGAAATTCTCAGGAAAGTGTAAATGAAATTATGTAATATTTATTATATGTTTATTGCCCATAGATTAAGTAAATAGTGACCCTCCAAATTACATTTTAACTATGTATAGACCCTAGAACCTTCTCAAACATGCTCATCAGAAGCTGATAAGACACGTTGGAAGAATTAAATTGTTTATGAGTAAGAGCTGGTGAGGTGGAAAGAGTGTCAATCAGGGCGGCTACTTCCGAGGCTTCGCCGGCGTTCATCGAACGAATGTTTTCATTCACGGGACGCTCTTCTCTTTCCACGGCTTCATCTTCTGTACTTGAGTCGAAGACAACATTGACGTCATCATTCTGGGAGTTCCTCTCCAATACTTCAGTTGTTCTCTTATCTTGTACGGACGGTAATACCCATGGTATTTCGGGTGCGCTTCCTTGTGAACGCAACATGTACGGATGGGAGGGGGGTGCATTTACTGCTCTCCCAGTCTCATTACTTCCTCCCGGAGCGGGTGGTTGCCTCTCGGGCTCCACGATCGGTTCGTCTCTGGGCATCGCGGGGGGCGGTAGGAAAATTTCTTCCTCGGGACAAGTCGACGGCACCTGCGGTTCTGGCGGCGCGGCTTCTTTAGCTCGGACTCGTCTTTCCCGGCGACGGGGCTCCGGTGGCAGGTCTCCTACCTTAGGCTTCATCCGATTTGCATGAACAACTTTAGTTTTGTTGGTTTTCACATGCTTGATCAGAAAATTGACCAGAGAGTACTGGTCAATAATCCGATATGGTCCCTCATAAGTAGGGTGGAGCTTTTTCGTTAACCCTGGTTTAATTTGTGGGACTGCTAAATATACGAGGTCGTCAACCTTAAATGAATAAGGCTTATGATGCTTATCGTGATATTCCCTTCTCTTCTTATCCTGTTCTTCTCTGAATTTTTCTGCTAAGTCGAACGCATACCGGATGCGGGCTTCAATTTCGCATTCGTAATTCTTGTCAATGCCATAATATGGCCTTCTCGGCGTGGTGATGATGTCACCAGGGAGGATGGGATCTCTCCCGTAGAATAGCAGAAAGGGGCTTTCGCCTAAAGAAGAATGTGGACTCGTGTTATACGCAAACATACAGAACGACAGCCATTCTGGCCAGTCTCTTTGACTTTTTTCGACATAATGACGTATCATCTGGATGAGATTTTTGTTCATCCGCTCGACAATTCCGTTTCCGGCGGGATGATACGCTGTGGTGAACAGTTTTTTGATACCCAAAATCTTACAAACTTCTCGTAAAAGTTCAGAGGTAAAATTAGATCCTCGGTCGGTCAATAGTTGGATTGGAATAGAATGACGATTAAAAACACTGGTGACTAATGCCTTAGCCACAGTTTTCGCAGTTTGGTCCCTAAGAGGAACGGCTTCTGTATATCTGGAATAATGGTCAGTGACCACTAAAATATACTTATAACCTTCATAAGAAGTGGTAATTGGTCCCAGAATGTCGGCGGCAATACGGTAAAACGGATGTTTTACTGGCGGAAAACTTTGCAAGGGTTGTTCTTTGCGCTTGGGTCGAGCTGCATGGAGCTGACAACTTTCACATTCAGCACAATATTTCTGAATATCAGAACGCATGGTTGGCCAATAATACTGTTTATCAATTTTAACTCGCATTTTCTTGGATCTTATGTGACCACTGGATGGAATGTCGTGGTACAAATACAGCACGTGGTTTCTCAAACTATTCGGAATGACAACCTGTTCCCAAATCTCCTTTCCATCTTGGGATCTTTTTATGTGATACAATACGTCTTCCTCATCCATGAAAAAGTTCTCTTCTCTATCCGGCCAATCACGGGGGAGGGGCTTCACGCCCGTGCCCTTGAAATACTCTCTAATCCCTCTCCACTCTTCCTCTAGGTGTTGTTCTCGAGCTATCTCTTGTTTACATAACAGCGGCTCGTATTCTGCTATTGCAGAAATGGGAACTCTTGAGAGGCCATCGGCATTGGTGTTTTTGATGCCTGGCTTATGCACAATGTCAAAGTTATATTCAGCTAACGCGAACGCCCAGCGGGCAAGTTTCGAAGTAGGGTCTCTTAGATTAAACAGCCAGGAAAGAGGACGATGAACGGTTTGCAACGTGAAATTATACCATACAAGTATACTCGAAATTGCTTAATAGCATACACTACTCCCAAACATTCTTTTTCGATCACCGAGTAATTTAGTTCACTCTTTTTTAGCAAACGACTGCAATACGCAATAGGATGTTCCTTTCCTTCGAAGCGCTGTGATAAAACTGCACCTAACGCATATGAGCTCGCATCTGTGGCGACTATAAATGGTTTGGAAAAATCAGGACTTTTTAGAATTGGAGCTGTAATTAAGAGTTGCTTAAGGGTGAGGAATGCTTTCTCTACATCATCAGACCAATCAAAAGGTGTGTCTAATTTAGTTAAATCAGTTAATGGCTTTGCAATGGCACTGAATGATTTCACATGCCTGCGGTAATAATTTGCCAATCCTAGAAAAGATTGAATTTCTTTAACGGTTTTCGGCCTTGGAAAATTTTTTACTGCTGTGATTTTCTCTGGATCGGGAGCAATGCCACGTTCAGATATGACATGCCCTAAAAATTTTACTTCATCATTGAGAAATTGACACTTACGGGGTTTAAGCTTGAGATTTGCTTCCTTCAACCTGATAAACAACATCTTTAAACTGTCTAAATGTTCAGCAAATGTTTCATTAAATGTAATGAAATCGTCTAAATAACAAAGAATACGGTCCTGTAAGCCTCTGACTATGAAATTAGCGGCTCTTTGCCATAGCGCTGGTGAATTATTTAAACCCATAGGCAATCGCTTAAACTGAAATTTCGCGTCCGGGGTACTGAACGATGTTTTGGCGGAATCACTAATTTCAAGTTGAAAATAGCCTTGATTCGCATCTAATACACTGAAATATTTCGCCTTGCCTAGCTGACTCAAAGTTTCATTCACATTGGGTAAAGGGAACGAGAAAACAGTTGTAACCTTGTTCAATTTACGATAATCTACAACGAATCGATAAGACCCATCCTTTTTCTTAACTAGCAATGCTGGTGCATTCCAGGGGCTAGAGCTGGGTTCAATGACCTGATGTTTTAACAAGTTATCTATCATTTCCTTCATGATACCTCTCTGCGAATAAGGAATTCTGTAAGGGGGTTGAGCTACAGGGGGGGATGACCCAGTATCAATTTTGTGGTGTTCAATTTTACAACATCCCAGGTCCCATTCATGGTGTGAGAATGCTCCCTCAAATTCATATAACAAGTTCTCTAATGGTATTCTTTTGTCAGGGGTTAAATGATCCAAATGGAATAAATTCAGAAATTTTTCTTTATCTATCTTAACTTCCTTTCCCTCTTCAATAGTTGTACTCAATTCCACCCTTTCCTCTTCTGCCTCATTTAAATTTCCAATAATTTTATTTGCCTCTAAAATTAACGTTTCTCCGAATAATTCAATAATCGAATAGGGATGGTATCATTTTGCGAAACCTTAACCAATACCTTAGCTGCTAACAACCCTGGATCAGAAAAATCTTTAGGTTCAAGTACCCCAATACGATTTTTAAACGCTGTACTCGCCAATTGACCTTCACAAATAATTTCAGAATGCGGAGGAATGGATATTTTATGCTTACATTTAACAGAAACAGTCTCTATAATTTCTCTGATATTAGAGACTTCAGTTGAGTCACTTTGATTTCTCGACTTTGGCCTTTTTCCCATAAAGAAGATGTTATTCTTTTTGGCATGTAAACTATTGCTTTGAAAATCAATAACAAAACCATATCTCCTTAAAGAATCTCTCCCCAATATAGCTTGATAAGGTATATCTTCCCTTCTTTTCCAAATGTAACATTTTAACATGTATCTTTTTGTACCAAATTTAAATTTAATTAGATATATGCCTTCAGTAGGGAAATTGTGTCCCGTAACCCCAACCAAATTTATAGCGGGTTCTGTAACCTCAGTAACCTTATACCCTAATTTAATTATTTTTTGTAACATATCTTCGCCTAATAGCGTTACTTTGGCTCTGCTATCCACTAAGAATTTAACATTAATTTCCCCTAATTTGCCTTTAACCATCAATTCTTCGGGTTCTGCTGAAATGTGTGCCAATGGGAGGGCATCCTCATCGCTTACTGCTCTCTTTCCTTTCCGGCCTGGAGAGGGGCTGCTCGCACGTTTTTTGGCTGAGCAACTCGTTCTTTTCCTTCGCTCTCATTAGCTGGTTGTTCTCGAGTGTTGTTTCTATTGTTTCTACGCATTCTTTCGCGACAATATCTAATCGTATGACCCCGTTTATGACAGTAGTAACACTCATAATTGTTTACAGGAGGTCCACGGCAATCTTTAGCTAAATGTCCGCGCAAATTACAGCGGTAACAGCTACGCTCTTCTCGCGCTCGATCCTCCCCTGTCCCTCGGTTGGTGTCTGGAGCCTTTCTCGGACTGGGTGGCTGCTTCTGTCCGGTGGGGCGGCCACGTTCATTCGGTCTACCTGCATTCGTCGGACGCGCTCTAGGCTTATTTCCTTTATCTTTCTCACGCAATCTTTCCTCGATACGCCTACCAATTCTTTCTTCTGTTTCGGCACTAACAGTAACGACTATTTCTCCTTTTGTTTCCTTTCCTACAGCATTTAATGCATAGTCCTCTGATCCCCATCTTTTAATAATTTCTTCCTTTTCTTCAGCCTGTTCTATTGCTTGTTTCAACGTTACTGGTTTCTTAAACATGACAACTCTTCTCAGTGGTGGTAATAACCCTTCAACGAAACGTTCTTTAATTCTTTCTGTCAAAATCTCTTGAGCATAGGCACGTTTTATTTCTGCCTGTTCCCCTTCACCTTCTACTTCTCGCTTGGTTTTATTTCCCAGACTCTGCAAACGCGTCGCATAGTGACGTACTGATTCTTTTCCACCTTGTCTACATTCTATAAACAATCTTTCACTTTTTCCTTTCGGTTCTTTTCCAAATCTTTCCTTCAATGCCTCTCGTAATGCCTCATAAGTGTTTACCGTTCTCATCTCCCCATCTTCCCTACAATAGAAATGTGCGTCCCCAGTTAGCTTAATTTTTGCAATATTGAATTTTGCAGCTGGTGTCCAATTCATGACCATGCTCACCTCATCAATTTTGAGGAAAAAAGTTTCGGGATCCGTAGATCCATCGTATTGTTTGATCTCACTAGCTAACGCAAATGACTGCGGCGGGGGGGCTTGCATTGGAAGTGGCGGAGGAGCGGGCACTCCTGGTATTAACTGACCCTGGGGCTGACCCTGTGTTTGTGGCATATTTAAACTTAGGATTTACGTGAAATATTCTCTTATCTGCCTGAGCAATCTAGATTTAAGTACTTTGTTTCCCGTCCTTGGGCTTAATTGATAATTTTAGTTAATTCTACTTAAATTTATCTTATGAATACTTAATTTATGCAAAACATGTAAATTATGTAAGTTATGCTTATGCAAACGACTCTTTTGAATATTCTAATGAGTTTATGTTCTAAACAAATTTTTCCAATCTTAAATATCAAATAGTGCAATTTTTTAATGCTACTTTATTCTCTCGCACTGTTTTTATAAAGAAATGACGCTACAATATCCTGTCCGACTGCGACATTTTTTATGTGAGGTTCCTGGGGATAATTATGGAAATGAGTGGTCGAATGAATAATTAATTATTTATAAAGGACTGCGCCAGTGGATTATACTTTCCACAAAGTGTTTATGATAATTTAAAGTTTATCCCATTCACACTAGTTTCTTCCCGCTTAAACAGGCCCGGCCAAGTGAGGAGAAAATCAAAGTACTCGAGGCAGTGTTTAACATATAAAATAGAATATTTATTAGGAACATTCAACAATTGTATAAAACAGAATTGGAGATAATAAGAAATGAATTTTAATCAATGATCTGTAAACCAATGTATCTCTAGAATGATTCAATTTGTAAAAAGGAAAACTTTTATTTAATTGTAATGAACCAATAATTTGTATCTCAGAAATAAATGATAGAATATCAGAATTGACTTCTGATAATGGTAATAAATGTAATTATAATTCTTTAAGACAAGAATAGAATTTGGAAATTCTAACAATCAATTTTCTGAGACTAAAATATTCTCAATCGACTTGTAAGTCTTAACTGTTTAATAATGCTAATTAAAATATAGAAATATAGAATCACTGTTCTGTGGAATTTTGTATCAAATGATTTAACAGTAAAGAAATAGGTTCTTCTGACAGAGCTTAACTTAGATAATCAATTTTCTGGCAATAATATAACTAATGGCAAGACTTTATGTAAGATAACAAAATGATCGGACTGATGCAATCAACTTAAAGGGGTGATAGAATTAAACTGAGTTGTAACTTGACTCTAAAATGTAATTGTCTTTCCCACTAGAATTTTAGGATTAAGAATGTTCCGTTCCCATGTTAAATGAATAGAAATTGAAATAAGAAAAACATGAATAATATGAATAGAATGAATAGAATGGCCATTGAGACATTAAATTGGAAATGGGCTTTACCGTGGTCTTCTCAATCTGTCCGCTCTTGGATGGCACTTGCTCTCTGGCTCCGTCGAAACGTCTGGAGGGGGGGTGGACTCCTCTTCAGAAATGGCTGGTAGGTTTCTCTGCTAGGCTCCTTCTTCCATGATGAAATTTTTATACCGTTCTGGGCTGGCTTTTCTTTCTCAAACTAACATTAACTTTTCTAACTATTAAATAGATGGAGCTGGTTCTCAGCTAGGTGGAATATACTTAAAGAATCCTCGGCATCGAGCTAACTCAAGAATTACGTGGTGTGAAACGTAATGGAAAACTAAACTTAAACAGGAGTTAAAAATACTAATTTAAAATTTCCCATCTGAATTCATTTGAATTTCAGATAGAGGCCGAATTGGAAAATAATAAATATACGAGTAGGTGAACCGCACACCCGGTTCTCTTAAAATCAAAACTTCTACTACTCAAGATTCTTTCTCTGGAACTACTGACAAAACAGATCCAGTTTCCTTAACCAATCAAACGTTCGAATACACGCTAGACAATCACCAAAAGGTGATTCTTCAACCAATCAAGAACTTGGTAACATTTCTCAACTTATTTGAAATTTATCACTCACGTGACAATTAGTCACATCTGGCCATCTTCATCGTTCAAGGTTCACTCTTTGTTCTTAAAAACATGTTACACTCCTCCATCCCGTCTCGAATTCGATCCTAACCACCTTTCCAACTCTGCCAATACTCTTGGGTCCTTGAACAAAAGTCAAAACAATCCTATTCTATAAGGTGTAAACTGAATCCTTGACAATCCCCTTGCTGTTGACAGCAATTCTGGCACCGTTTAAGGGCTTCTTAAAATCGAGCAGAGAAAAAACATTTAAAATATTATTTATTATTTAATTCTTTACTATCTCTGAATCCGTTCTAAATCTTTCAAAAATGCTAAACTTACGATCCATAAACAATCCTAACGTGAATAAATTATTAAATTTGCATAATTAACGTTAATAAATTCTAAATTCTATAACTGGCTAAATACTCATTCTCGAAATCCTACACCAACAATTACAATCAACTTAGCTTCATCACCTTTATATCAATTGTTACATTCTTATTTAAACTGTTTACAACATTCAAATATTTAATCAACTGATGATGAGAAAAAAAAAAAGAAAAAAAATTTTCGAAAACGTTTTTATTTGAAATTTATCCCAAAAATTTGGACCAACCCTTCAAAATTTCATCTGTACTTCAAGATCATCGTTTTCCCCTATCAACATCATCTACAGAAGAACTTCATCTACATCCTCAATAGACTAGTTTTTTTCTACCATCTTCAATAGACTACACAAGAACTTCATCTACATCCTGAATAGACTGATTTTATTTCTACCATCTTCAATAGACTACATCCTTGAGTTTTCTTTCATCTCCCAAGTTTTTTCAAGATCGGTGACTTTAATTTTAATTTTGTTTTTATTATTTCACGATTTTTCCCCATTATAAGGAGACTAAATTCATTTTAAATTTAAACTAATTATTTAAACTCCTTAAATCAATAATTGTTATTATAAATTATTTTTAAAATTTTTCTTAACTAACCTAACCTAATTATTTTGAATGTTCAAATATTATTTCAAATAAATTGAAATTGTGGAATGGTAAATTCGAAATTCGCACAGATATTCCATTAATTGTTTTTCTGTTGGAGGGGAGGGGGGTATATTAATAACTTCAAAACGGCTCATCTAAAAAAGGTATTCGACTCATTATTCAAAGAAAGGACTACATAGTAACACGTTTCATTTATTAACTTTTATTCGCTTGTATGAATACTAGAGTCAGTTCTCATTTTTAGAAAAATATAATCAATATCTCTAAAAAATCTTCACCAATAGTAAAAAAAAAACAAAACAAAAAAAAACTCAAGGGACAGTTTAAAAGACATTCTATCAGTATAAAAATATCATTTGGCTGTTTGCCGTTTCGGAGAGATTAGCTGTACAATAGTCGCAAAATGGGTGCATACGTACAGTTCATTCAAAAGCGTTTTCACTTAGGTGAACGATGTTTAATTTCCTTGCATTACATTAAATCAGTGAGATTAATCCAGAGACATTCGGAAAAAGAGACTACCCAATTCATCATTTATTGTGCAACCACTTCCTGCTTTAGAGCTTGGGCAACATTATCCAGGTGACGCTTTTAAGTCTCGAATTTACAGTGTTTGTTTCGATTTGAACGATGCGTGAAAATGAGAGATGTCATTTCCGGTGGCCGTTGTGGTCAGAGACGGCCGATAGCGTTCTCGCCACTATCTTTGATAGTGCTTCTACTGTATTAGTTTGCTCTCCTCTACTGTGAACAAACTTAAATGGCTCGTAAATTTTGTGCAGCCAAATTTTGTAACAATGGTTTTGGTGAAAAGTAGCTTTTTATTTGGATTTCCATTAGAGGAAGAAAGTTGAGTGAGAATTTAATTTAATTTTTTAAAATCACATAAGCACAGAATGAGTAAAAATCCAGAGTAGCTTTCCCTAATTTTCCCAGATGATATTGGCCAGTCCTGTGTCATTCGTGCTCTAATTTTATTAGCGTATCATCTCTACGTAATAAGTCAAAATTACCATATTTTTAGAAATTAATTGTTTGAGAAATTCACGTGGAAAAAATATCAAAAAAAGCCCCGTGATGGTGAATATAGGTAACAGGTGGCAATAGAGACATTAATGCAGATAATAAGAGTATGAATTCGACGGTGCTGACCGATATCATCCGACGCTCTGTACTTTTACCGTTGTTACGATATAAGCCGTATAATAAGTGTTACTTTAAAATTCAGAGAGAGGATGATCGCTTCTCAGCGTCAAGATCTTTTGGATCATAATATTCAAGCACTACACAGAAATTATCGACTGTGTGCCGATCATTTTACAGAAACGAAGAGAAATTTTGTAAAGTCGCAGCCTTCGCATATGTAAGGGAGGCTATGGTAAAGTTAACCAGTACTTGTGGACAATTATGGTTTGTGTAATTTTGTTAATTTAACACATCAATTCCCTTGAACTTTGAAAAGAAATCCAAATTAATAAAAAAATATTTTGGAAACGATTGCTTTTGTTGTGATTAATAATACTATATTTGCAGTTGTCTAATTTATTTAGATTGAATTTATCTATGTTCAATTTAAGTTAATTAAATTAATCTATATATTTAAGTTGCAAGGGTGATTCTTCCGACAGTTCGTTGATAAAAACTAATGCATCTATAAAATTCATTTTGGTCTTAAATGAAAGGTCTTGGTTTGTAGATTTGTCAAATTTAGTTTTCCTGTCCATTTTTACCATAAATTAGCGCTAATTTAGAATTCAAAATTCCACTCATTGTTTCCATCTTGGATTTTAATAATCAGTAATTTTTCGTTTGTTGGAAATAATGAAATTTACATTGTTACTCGGATTAAGATGGTCAGATGATTTAGTAGTCCGAGTAACTATTTCGGATTTTGATTTTGATTTTAAATAATTAAACGAGGTCTTCGATAATGTTATATAAAACAAAATCTTGTAAACATTCCAAGGAGGACCTTTAGCTGTGAAGCAGAAATACATTTATACATTTATTAACAAAAGACCTGTCTTTCATGTAGGTTACGACTATTGTCGACTGAGCATCATCTATATATTTAAGTTGCAAGGGTGATTCTTTCGACAGTTCGTTGATGAAAACTACTGCATCTATAAAATTCGTTTTGGTCTTAAATGAAAGGTATTGGTCTGTAAATTTATCAAATTTAGTTTTCCTCTCCATTTTTACCATAAATTAGCGATAATTTAAAATTCAAAATTCCTTTCAGCGCATGCGTAATGATACGGTAAAAAGGAGACAGTTTTGCATTATTGTTGCACGTTTAACCATTGTTGGTGACGGATTGAAACGTCACCTGATTATTGTCCGAAGCCAAGGAAAAAGACAGGCCTCGAAGCGGAAAAGTCACCTCGCCATCTGGGTCCGAACAACAATCCAACCTTCATTGTTTCCAGCAATCGGAAAAACACTCATTGTTTACATCCAAGATGGAGACAATGAAGATTGGATTGTTGTTCGGACCCAGATGATCAGGTGACTTTTCCGCTTCGAGGCCTGTCTTTCTCGTTGGCCTCGATTATTGTCGTCTGAGCATCATCTATATATTTAAGTTGCAAGTCTGGTTCTTTCGACAATCCGTTGATAAAAACTAATGCATCTATAAAATTTATTTTGGTCTTAAATGAAAGTTCTTGGTCTGTAAATTTATCAATTTTAGTTTTCCTGTCCATTTTTACCATAAATTAGCGCTATTTTACAATTCAAAATTCCTTTCAGTGCGTGCGTAATAATAGGGTAAAAAGGAGACAGTTTTTCAATATTGTTACACGTTTAATCATTGTTGGCGACGGATTCAAACGTCACCTGACTATTGTCGTCTGAGCATCATCTATATATTTAAGTTGCAAGTTTGGTTTTTTCGACAATTTCGTTGATAAAAACTAATGCATCTATAAAATTCATATTGGTCTTAAATGAAAGGTCTTGGTCTGTAAATTTATCAAATTTTGTGTTCCTGTCCATTTTTACCCTAAATTAGCGCTCATTTACAATTCAAAATTCCTTTTTGCACATGCATATTAATAGGATAAAAACGGACACAGTTTTGCATAATTGTTGCACGTTTAACCACTGTTTCAAACCAAACAATCCTCTCCACAATGGCATCACAATCAACAGCTTTGCTACCATTGATGATCAAATCAGCAACAATTACGTAAGCAACTAACGACGATAATAATAAACAACATTACAGGGAAAACAAGATGGAGATGGGTTGTTTACCGTGAAGTTTTGACGGGATCTCTCTAGCGTTAAATTAATTAAAGATAAATTAATGTTTAATTTATATGACTTTGATTTAATTTTGAAATAATAAAAACTAAAACTACCATACGTAGATAAATATATGTAAGTAAAAGTTAATAAATATAACGAATAAAAAGATGCAGTAAAATAAACCAAGTGGATGGAAGCAACTGGAAAAGGTACACCTCACATAATATTAGCTGGTACACGTCGTATAATAACAACCCCTTAAGTTGGAGCAACATTATCCAGTTGGAGCCACCATCAAAAACGGTTACAGATTTTAGAATGAGATAAGGGAAAATTGTCCAGTCTCATTATCTCAACAGTTTCTAGATTAATCGCTCCAGACAAGAAGTCGAGTTCGAATCAGGTTGGACGATGCCAATTATTGTTTCTTAACAACAGGGATAGGTAGGCGTAATGAGTGACATCAAACTGTTTTAATTGAAATCTGATTTTGAGCCTTAATTAGGAAAGATTTTCTTTATTATTAATATATCTGTCACATGTATTTATAGCTAAATAAGGAGTAGCGCAGTGGAAAGATAAACAACATGTAACAGCACACTAATTAAGATAATAAATAACAAAGTTTAATGAAAAATATGAGTAAAAGTAAAAATGACTATGAAGGAACAACATGGGTCCCTTTAAGCAAAGGCATTCTATGCCATACACAAAAATAAAGGCAAAACAATTTCACACAAAGAAGTTAAATTTTACCCGCACCTCAGCGCGAAGTAAATAAGCTAGTAAATAAGCCTTAAACTTAATTCAAACTTTCAGGGCAAACTAACCTGAAAGTAAAGCTCAATATCTAAATAAATCTAGCGTATACTTCTACAATTATATTTCAGCTAGTAAACAAACCCAAAGCTTACAAGCTAATTAAATGAAACAAAAGATTAATGTCTAGGCGACCAAAATTGTAAATACTAAATTCACATAATTAAACCGCAACAGCAGTGTAAACAAATAGCTTATTAGCTAAAATCTAATTTGTTTAATAACAGACACTGATATAGGTCAATATAGAAATAGCAACTTAATTGGGTCGGTCTCCAAAATACCTAAAACGAAGCCAACCTCATATTCATTTGCTTTAAACAAATAATAAACAAAATGCCAGACAAATGTTTAAACGTATGACGTCCAAAAGAAATCAATTGAACAGTTACGGTAATTTACACTCTACATTCTAGTAAATTTTACAACTATCATAAGAGCATACACATATCACAAAGCGACACACTCGCAGACAAAAGTTCCAACTGCGAGAAATAAAATAGTGAATAAATTACATCACCAAAAGTCACTATTGGGAAAATGTTCAAAGTCCGGGAAGAGTCAATTAATTATAGAACTACAAGCAGCACAGAAAACTAATACACACACAACTTGTAGGTTGTTTTTTTTTCTCTTGTTTGAGATGCAGCTTTTACAAAAGAATTTGTACAAATACAAAATAAAAAGCTTCAAGTTCGCTTTTTGCAGTTCAGAGATTCAAATGTCACATGAGGCCTATAAAATAAGATATAGCCATTAAACGGTAATACAAATTATGTTGGAAAGGAAAACGCTAATACCAACGTTATGAAAAAAGGGCAATTGCGTGACTTTTTTCAAAACCTATTTCCTTCGTGCGCCGTATAACACTTCACTACACTTAATTATAGCGAAACCAAAATGGTTCGTAAGGTATGCCCGCATTCCGCAGGGCCATAGACCACACACTTGATTGCATTTATACACGTCACGGCGACTTAGCTCAGAAAATGCTTTCTTAATTAACACGGCTTCACAGCCTACTGTAATGGACGCACTAACTATAGCAAATCCCTGGTCGGCGACTGAAACACTCGGTGCACGGGGAAGCAAGCCGAACACTGGCGACAGGCACTTTTCACAATGCAGACTCTTACGTTTTGTGTCGGCACAAATCTCCGCCCGTTGGGCTTCTCCGCACGGCAAGGCATTGCTTAACTAAACAAACCCCGTCTCCGAAGTCGTCTCCGTTGCAACGGCTTGAGGACTCGTCTTCCCCTTCAGCGTGTCGATAACCAAGCAATCTCGATGCCTTCCATCAGTCTTAGCCAGGAGCTTCTTTGCTTTCAAACGTCCATCGGTCGTCACAAAATTCCTTCTGTCACTCAATCTCTTCTCTTCATTCGAACCCGCACTCGCGAGACTCGCTCTTCTCTGATTGGCTCCTGCGTCTTGATGTACTGTATGACGCTGACGACGTCGACTCCGTTTTCGCCCCGAATTGTAAATTATTCTAGAGCGAAAACGATCGTCTCTGTCACCTGAATTATTGATCTTAATAAAATTCCGTGACAATATCAATGTATATTGTTATTATTTTAGCAGAAATGCTGTATAAAAACGTGAAAACTACACGAGGACGTAAGCGATAAGTTGGCAAAGCCAACACCACCTCTACTCAAAGCCTGACCGCGAAAATTTCATACATTGTTACATCATCATACATAGTCATAATTTAGGGCTTATTATTGGTAGAAATGCTATTAAAGATGACTACTTATGACGTTTTAACAATGTATGACGTTTCCGCGCTCAGGCTTTCTCTTTAGGTGGTGTTGGCAAAGCACGCTCAACGATATCATGGCGAATACACGAATTAAATCATTAGATGTTTTTCATGAAATAATCAGTAGTCGAAAATTGACTTTAACTTTTCTGCACATTTCATAAAATGATATCTATCTATCTATATATATAAAGAAGGAAGGATGTTTGTGGGTCTGTGGGTCTGTCTGTGGGTGGGTCTGTGTGTACGTTTTTTATACAAATCTACAGTT
>JAHWFO010094700.1:0-13756 GCA_023313115.1 Rhysida immarginata
ATATCAAACAAATCGTCACAACATACCATGAATTAATAGATAAGAGTAACTAGTGATAGCAGGTATTGGTCTAATGGCACGTGTACGTGCAAGGATGTCTCATGAATGAATATAACGCGTAAATAATGTTGATGGGAAATATTTAGTAGTACATGTTTTAATGGTACAAAATGGAACTTTCAATGCTAAGATATGGCATGCAATATATAAAAAACAATTCGTAACAACGTGCTGTGAGTGAATATAACGAGTAAATAATAATAATGGCTATTGGTTTAGTAGCACGTGCCCTAATGGTGCTATTTGGTACCATTGGAACTTTCAATTCTAAGATTTGGTATGTAATATATCAAACAACTCGTAAGAACGTGACATGAGTGAATATAATGAGTAAATAATGATAATGGTTATTGGTTTAGTAGCACGTGCCCTAATGTTGCCATATGAAACCATATGGAACCATTGGAACTTTCAATGCTAAGATATGGCTTGCAGTATATCAACCAACTCATTACGAGTTGTTAGATCTATTGTTATCCTTAGCTTATTTGTATCAAGAGCATAATGCTGTTAGGCTTAATGTTATCTAAAACTCACTACTGTTATACATATTGCTAATTAATAGTAGTTAATCGCTTGCTTTTATAGTTTAGACGATAACGTAGAAACACTTTAGTAATTTAATATGAAAAAATAATAGATGCTTACACACAACGCTTCAGCAATTGAGGCTCACTTCGATTAACATTATGTGGGAATTCTTACAAATTAAAGAATTCTTTGATTTATTTAAATGTATGAGGAATAACTCCCTCTTCATTTACCTTTCAGTTCTTCAAGTTTATTCGTTTTAATTCTCTCTATACATTAGCTTACTTAAATAGTAATTTACAATTTAGTTTTCATATTTATTTATTTTCTCTTATAATGTGTCTTAAAATGTTGATTCAGTCAATATATCCATGTACGATGCTATAACATGAAAATGTGCTCCCTTTATCCGCTTTGGAGGTAAGATCATTCTTGTTTAGTATGATAATGTTTTAAGGCTGAACATCGTTCTACAAAAAGCATGATGCAAAAGCCGACCCAAAAAAGCGTTATGGAAACAGTTTTGCGTTATTTTCCATAATGTCCATATTGTCAAGTATCATAATAACTAGATAAAGAAATAAAGGGTCAAACCAATGATACGGTAGAAATATTTAATGTGCCTTACGCGTTTCAGTATTGCACCATCTTCGGAGGCTTATATAGCTACAGAGAGTGTGCGACAATCGAACAGTGAAGTGTACATTTCTTCAGATGGGACGAAAGCAGCGCTTTCACAAAGCTCATCGAAACAGAATAAATTCCAAATGAAATACACTGAGGTAGTCAAGAAGCCTAACCAATCCAAGCGGTCTTCCATATTATACAAAAAAGAAAATAAGATTGACGATTGTCAGAAACAAAATACAATACAAACGAAATTGTTAGAATAAAAGACAAGCAGTGTACCATGGCGCCATCTATCTTCAATAATGGTGCTATTGTTCTAAGCAATCTTTTTGTGTATATGTTCTTTGTTAAAAGGAGCAGAGAGAATAAATCTTGCTTGTTGTTCATGTGTTCCGCTCTTCTCATTTTTATACTTTTAAAATCAGTAATCATAACAGGTTATGGGTCCAGGCAGCTTGAATGAAGGAAAATAACTGTAAATATGAATCCTTCTCTGCGCATGGCGAATTGAACTGTCTTTGAAAATTGCCTTCGATTAATCACGTAAAAGTTGACGATATAAGCAATATGGCCGCCAGCTGTGAGTACAAAGTGAACGTGGATAAATTAGAGGGTCCTGACGATTGGGCAAAGTGGAAGTGGCACATGTCCATGGTGTTGCGTTCTTATGGACTAGAAGACATCATTGATGGTACAAAACAACGTGTTGATTTACCCGCTACGCCAACAAATGAAGAAAAAACGCTGTATTTGGAGTGGAAGAAGGACGATGCGAAAGCAGCAAGTCTAATAGTAAGTGCACTTAACAAACAAGTTTCTGAACTCGTGTTGACATGCAACCACGCAAAAGAAATATGGGATAAACTCCGAGCACGATTTGAGTGTAGTAGTACACAACGTTTGAACATGTTAATAGAATCCTTTTTTCGAGTTAAACGGGATGACTCCAAAGACATCAGTACGCACGTTGCGAAATTGCAAAAGCTGTTTGTTGATTTGAATGATGAACTGACAAAACATAAAGAAAATACCCTGTCTGAGAGAATTTTAAATGGCCGAATTTTGTCGACTTTAGGAAAGGAATATGATAATTTTAAAGATCTATGGGACACAATTCCATCAGAAAATCAGAGCTTGAATCTCCTTATCGAAAAATTGTGCACAATCGAACTGCGAGATCAGAAAGTGACGGAAACAAATGCATTCGTTACACGAAGTCAACCCAGGAGAACACTGCAGCAATCCAGTAAAGAAAATTCTAAGAAAACACTGGAACGTGCAAAGAAAAAGTTTCCTTGTAACAAATGTAAACAACTGGGTCATTGGGCAGCAGAATGTATGCAAAAGAAATTGGGCAGCACTAATCAACAAGTGAATAATAAAACAGTATTTTTCACACACGCCATGGGTGCTTCAACCAGTAACTGTACTGATGTTGATAAATGGTACTGTGATAGTGGTACATCAAAGCATATCACTTCAAATAAACAATATTTTGTATCTTATACAAAGTTTGCCATTCCAGAAATGATTTCAGTGGGAAAACAAAATACGAGTATGCAAGCTCATGGAAAAGGAACAATTAGAATCCAAACATGTCAAGGTAAAGTTTGGCACAATGCTGAAATGCAAAATGTTTTCTATGTACCTGATGCAACTGCTCATTTGTTTTCTGTAAAGACAGCTGCGGTAAGAGGATACTGTATAACTATTGATAATACAGGAGTCAAAATTAAAGACAAAGTCAGTGGAAAAACTCTGACTGGACATGTAAGCAATGGCATGTATGTACTCAACATGCGTGTTGTGAAGCCAAACCAACCTGTCCAAGTAAATCTAGTTACAGCATCTGAAACGTTACAAGTATATCATGAGATATTTGGTCATCAAAATAAACAGCACGTGAAGAGCGTACTGAAGAAAATGGGTATAAGTGTAAAAGACTGTCAAGAAGTTTTCTGTGATGGATGTGCACTGGGAAAGATGCATCGAATTCCATTTAAGAAACGAAGAAATCAATCAACAGTAACCGGCGAATTAATCCATACAGATTTTACATGGGCCAATGAATGTAGAATCCTTCGGAAGAGCACGTTATTATGTATGCTTCAAAGATGATTTCAGCAAGTTTCGTCGAATCTTCTTTTTAAAACATAAAAGTGAAGTGAGTGATGTGCTTAAACAATTCCTGAACGAAGCTGAAACGAATGGACATGTAGTTAAGAGACTTAGATGTGATGGAGGTAAAGAGTTTGATAACAAAAGGATTACGCAGTTGCTCTCAAGCAAAGGAATAGAACATTACGTTACTCCACCTTATACACCCCAGGAAAATGGTGCAGCTGAGCGTGAGAACCGTACCATCGTAGAAGCAGCTCGTTCCATGCTAAATTCAAGTAAATTACCAAAAGGGTTGTGGGCTGAAGCTTGTAATACAGCAGTGTACCTTTTAAACCGCACTGGAAAATCTTCAGTTGAAAATAAAGCCCCTTATGAGTTGTGGTATGGACAACCAACAGGAAGGTTAGATCACTTGAAAATCTTTGGCACAAGATGTTACGTCCATGTAAATAAGACTTTTCACTCAAAGTTTGATGATAAAGCTATTTATGGATACCTTGTAGGATATGTTAATGACAAGGATGGATATAGAGTCTGGATTCCTTCTCAAAAGAAAATAGTCCTCAGCCATGATGAGAAGTTCAAACCTGAACTGGTCTGCAATCAACGCAATGATGGTGCAGAGTTTGCAATATATAAAGAAGAGACTTCACAAGAAGGCTTGTCTGGTTGTTCATCTACAGTAAAAGTAAAACTGGAAGAAGCAAACAACCGTGAGGGGAATCAAGACCTAAATGAAGGTGAAGAATTAATCACAACGTCCACTTCTGGAGGAAGCCAAAACTTAAATGATTGTGAAGAGCAAATGGAACCAATCGGTGAAGAAGACAAATACTTAAAGAAGCAAAGTGACGAGTCTGTTGAAGAAGGTGTAAAAACTAAACGCCAACGTAGGAAACCGCAACGGATGGAAAGTAATGAGTTCTTATTGTATGCAGAAGCAGTTACTACTGAAAATTGCAACGATCCAAACTCGTATTCAGAAGTACTATAATCTGAAGAAAAAGAGTTGTGGTTGCAAGCTATTCATGAAGAATTGGATTCGTTGGAAGAAAACAACACATGGGTGTTGGTTGTACGCCCGAAGAATGTGAAAATTCTAAAGAATCGCTGGGTACTACGTCGTAAAGCTGTAGACAATGGTTGTACTCGCTACAAGGCCCGCTTGGTGGCAAAAGGATACGTTCAGAAGCATGGAATCGATTATGATGAGACTTTCAGTCCTGTTGCACGCTATGACACCATACGTACTTTGTTAGCTGTTGCTGCTACAGAAAATATGAACTTGGAACAGTTTGACATAAAAACAGCCTTCTTGAATGGTGTACTTGAAGAGGAAGTGTATCTAGAACAACCAGAAGGTTTTGAGGATGGTACGGTACAAGTGTGCAAACTGAAACGAAGTCTATATGGTCTTAAGCAGGCACCTCGTTGCTGGAACAAACATTTCATTACATTTATGAAGACGTCTGGATTCCAAAATAGCAATGCTGATCCATGTCTATTTTATCGAAAATGCAACCAAAAGCGACTCTACATTGCAATTTATGTTGATGATGGTCTGGTAGTTGGCAGTGACAAACAAGAGATCAGTGATTTCTTGAGAAAACTACAAGTAGAATTTCATACAACCACCGGCTCTTTGAATAACTTTCTTGGCATGAAGATTCAACAAAATGAAAATGGATCAATTACTTTAAGCCAAGAGAACTACACGAGAAAAATATTGGAAAGATTTGGAATGGCCGAATCAAATGCAGTCACAACACCAATTGGTTGTGAAGAAAATACCACTGATGAGGTGATTTCATCTAAGGTTCCGTATCGGGAAGCAGTAGGTTGTCTCATGTACCTTGCTACCGTATCACGTCCAGATATTGCTTTTGCAGTGAACAAAGCAGCCCGTGTTATGGAAAGACCGACCACCTGGGACTGGAATCAAGTTAAACGTATATTTCGGTACCTGAAAGGAATACAAGATTATGGAATCTCTTACAGAAAAGGAGAGAAACTAAGTGTTTATAGCGATGCTGACTTTGCAGGTGATAAGATCACAAGACGTTCGACAACTGGAGTCGTCGCAAAGTGTGCTCATGGAGCCGTGTCCTGGACCAGTCAGTTGCAGAAAGTGGTGGCAACCTCCACTACTGAAGCAGAAATAATTTCAGCAAGTGAAGGAGCAAAGGAACTGATTTGGTTGAAAAGACTATTGTCTGAACTGATTGAAATGCCGAAACATGACTTACCACCTACACTTTATGTTGATAATGCTGGTGCAGTAAAATTGGCTAAAAATCCAGAGTATCACTAAAGAACCAAGCACATCGAAATTCGGTAATTCTATGTGCGTGAAAAATTTTTGAATGGTGAACTTAAATTGGAACACATCGATGGAAAGAACCAGGTGGCGGATTTTTTGACGAAACCACTTGAACGTGTTCGTTTTAATATGCTACGTGAAAAGATTGGTGTACAGAACAATGTATCACAGGGATCTGACTGTTTGTCTTTGGAGGAAGTGTTAGAATAAAAGACAAGCAGTGTACCATGGCGCCATCTATCTTCAATAATGGTGCTATTGTTCTAAGCAATCTTTTGTATATATGTTTTTTTGTTAAAAAGGAGCATAGAGTATAAATCTTGCTTGTTGTTCATGTGTTCCGCTCTTCTCATTTTTATACTTTTAAAATCAGTAATCATAACATTTACCATTGGAGCAACACATGTCAGGCGTTTCTTTCTGATATTTCAAAGCGCAACAGTGTATGCACAATGTATTCATTGAACCAATTACAACATTGCGATGCATTCTGTAATCGCTGTATTTATCGTAATGAAATGCCGCTTTCTTGAGATCTATTCTTCGTCTTGATCGAGTCTGTCGTGAGCGTTCAGTACCATGCCATGTGTCTCGCTTATTGGATATTGCAGCAGCTTTTGAAGTAGTAGCTCACATTCGCAGGTTTTCAAGTCGTGCGTCTCGCGTTTCAAATGTTTCAGCAGCTCTTGATTTACAGGCTTTGATCCGGTTAGTTTCCAGGCGTGCCTCTCGCTCTTCAAATGTTTCTTCAGCAGTTGCCGCCCATGTCTGGTCAATCTTCCAATATTTAATTTTATACGTGGCATTCTATGCTCTATCCAACAAAAGAAAAACTGGGCGTGTCTAATTAAATTTCTGATTTCAATTGCTAAACATTGTTGCTAAGTAAAATTAACAATTGCTAACAATTGAAATTGGAAATTTAAACAGACACGCCCAGTTTATCTTTCTTTGGAAAGAGTATAGAGGTTTATACGTTTTTGAGGTATTTTTCCGAATCCTCAGATATAATATTTTTTGAATGAAATAATAGTTAAAATAATTCAATGTTTAATTGTTTGTTATTTGTGATTCTTGTGTGTGTTGTGATTGTTGGTTGTTGGTCATGAGATATATATCTTGGTCCGTGCATAGTGTTGGTAAATTACGTGTTGATACTTATTGTTGGAGAAACTTTGCTTTGCATTGTTAGTCATGAGATACCTCTTATTAATATGCCGTGCAATCATCATGAATATCGATTTATTATCGATAATTATTATTGTTTCGAAATCTGAGGTAGACTTATACCTTATGAAGATGAAGTGTGCCAACTTGCATGGTGATCGGTCAAACGATGTTGGAGTTTATCGAAATCATACATATATACCAACATCCCATTTTTATATAGATAGAGATAATTTGGGAACTGGTAAGAATTTACTTTGCATAAAACTAGAACTGGTTATAATTTATTTGAAAAATTTTGGAAAGACAAAAATTTAAAACGAAAAAACTTGGCTTAAAATTAACGTAATTATGAATAAATCTGAAATTGGTAATATCAGGTATGGATGAAGGTAGGGAATTTGACACCATTGAAATCTCTGATGCCATCCTCGTGTAAAAAAAGGGCACATCGTTTAGTGGTACCACCTATCGATAAAACGTGGCAAAACTTACTGCGCATGTGTTGAATTAACTCGCGTTTCTCTTTTCGGGCTCATCACCATTATTTTTGTACTCGGTGAAAAAATTGTCTAAAATTTTTTTTTTCTTTAAAGCAGGGCAATAATTTAAATATTTTGTCGATGAAAAAATCAATAAAAGTGAAACCTTTTATAATATATAGTACAATGAATTTTTTAAAGTATAATTTATTTAATATTAATTAAATTATGTTCTCAAATGCGATTTTCTTCATCGAACTTACAGGCAATGACATGGAGCTGAAGGCTTTGGTCGGATGATTTCTGACAAAATAAATTGGTTCTTGTTGATTCGTGCACCAAAAAGTGTTACTGTCTAAAAATGTGAAACAAATTGGCTAATAGACACAAATTGAAAAAGAATAATGTAAAAAAAAATATTTCTTTTAGGAAGTTAATTTTCAGTACATACACCTCTTCCATAAAATATTCGAACTTTTAAAGTTACTAATGATCATATATCTGTTTTTGGTACTAATTTAGTTTTGCATTTCCAGCAGTGGCGAAGTTTTGCTTTTCGTTTTATCAAGAACAGATGATTGATGCGTGATTGATGAAAGTCCCACATGAATTAAAAAACAAGATTTAATATGTGGATTAAGGAAGGGGCTTTGTAAAAGATGTAATCTGCGGATTAAGGAAGGGGCAATGCGATTATAGACCCTTATCTTCGAGAGATAAAATAATTAAATTATAAAATTATTTTGAAAATATTTGTATTGTTTTCTGAACGATTCAAAATTTTACAGGCATTTTTTAAATATTTTAATATTTTGTATAAAAAGACTAAATTTTTAAATCCTCATTAAAGTCATAGGCCTATAAGGAAATTAAACCTGAAACGTTAAAACTTGAAGTTTTGATCAAAAATCGACTAATAATTTAAAAATACTAGAGGTCTACATGCAACAAAATAAACTTTAATGTCCAGACATGTTTCAGTCAGAAACTATCACCAGTTTGTACAGAAATGCTAGCGATTGCCAGCTCATTTATCAAAGTGGTGGTCCACCCTCCTACGCATATTAGTTAGGGGGGAATCCAACAATGACGCGAAGGGGAGGGGAATGCACCAGAGTAGATACACTGATGAGTTACTTTAGAACAGGAATTTATATAATACAAAATGTTCTTGTATAAGGTACAATAAACCAAAATACGTGATGAAATTCGGTAAAATACAACGGATAAAACCAAATTCGGTAGATTAGAAATGATGGCATTGGAATGCTAGTAATTGCGGATTTTGCAAGTCAAGAACAGATGAATGGGGAGGAGTAAAATCCCGAAACTCGTCATGCGCAAGGCTATGTAACTAAAGAGGTATCCGGATAAAATGCAACTACACATTCGATTGAAAATAAGAAACATAAGAACATAGAGCTCGTTTTCATTTCTAAATACTATATTTGAAAAATAGACGAACTCGGAGCTCCTGCTACTTCGTCAAGGGGAATTATTTTATTCATTGAGTCTGTGCTTGGCAAGTGAAACCGGGGATCCCCTTTCACTGCTAGCTGATAGGATGTTGACCACTACCTGCAAGAGTGGGATAAGAAAGATGAGGGTAGGATTACCAAGCGGAAATACATAATAAATGAAGATTATGGGTGATACAGAGAAATCCTACAAATAAATAAATAAATAAATAAATAAATAAATAAATAAGAAAACAAATACGAAATGAATAAAAGCAAAGCAGAGACACAATGATGAAGCATGAATCAAGAACAGATGAAGGGGGAGGTGACCCCTCTTCTCATATCATTGTACCCCTCTGTCATCCATCCCCCATTGTAGGCTGTCTGTTCTTGGCCATACCAAAATGTGGGAGAAAGAACGCAAGAAAAAGTGAAGGAATGTGAAAGTGGAAATACGTCATTAAAACTATAGTCAGCGTGGTCTAAATAAGATAGGGAAAGGGGGGAATGAGTGCAAAAAATCTAAAATATATAGGATAGGAAATAAAATAAATAGAGTGGGGAAAATAATAAAATGAAATAAAATAATTACTAAATTAATAGTAAATGAGTAAATGAAAAAATAAACGATTATTATTATTATCATTGTTTGGGGAAGCCACACTCGGATCAAGTCCGGAAGCCAATCCCAAAGGCAGACTCAAAAGAGGGCCAAGCCCAAGGGACTCAAATGCGAGGGAGGGAAAGTTATACACTCGTGGGAGTATTGATGTTTGGGTGTAGGAATTTCCTTATTATGTGACAGATGTTTAGAATTGTGGCTTTCTGTAAGGTTTTGTATAAGTGTGGGTTTAAATTTAGTGTTGACAGGCTTTTGTGTAGCGAGTGTGTAATAACCCCAGTGGCAGAAAGAACGATAGGAACAATGTGTACTCTGTTAACTCCCCAAAGGCGTTTTATCTCATGTGCAAGATCCGTATATTTAATGATTTTGTCAGTGTATGTCTTTTGTAAATTGTGTGTGTTGGGGATGGAGATATCAATTATGTAAGTCCCTCCCGAATTGAAACCAATCCCAGGAAGATTTCAACCCTTCAAAGAACCTCCGGAAGTTATTTTCTGTCAATGTGTTCAAGATGTCTGTTGTTACCTCTTGGAACTCCTCCACCATACCAACCTTTTGCCCCAACAAGAGAGTGACATGGAGCTAAATGAGTAAGGCAGGTGGGGAATGGCAGTAAAGTTTGCAGGTCAAAAATTCCCGGACAATCGACCCCTCTTTCAATATTCATGATAAACCTAATATTCCAAATGACAAACCTAAAGCTTCACAAAGATCACTGTCTGCAATCTTCAAGAAATTTTTCGCATACACGAGCAATGTTTTCATCATTTCTTCCTGAGGACCGCCATCCTGAATTATACATCCTTAATAATAATAATAAGAGTACCTTGCAAGGTACTCTCCTGAACTCATCTCCTTAATTAAGCGTAAAAATGCATTGCACCGCAATTACAAATGTAATGGTAATAATTATGCTGAGTTCGCTGAAGTGCGTCGTGAGTGCAAAAGCAGACAGAAACTTCACTCCGACGCTTACATCCAACATCTTGAGCTAAGTATTCAGGCACAGCCGCAGGCATTCTGGAATTATGCTAAATCTAAGAGAACCAATGCACCTACAATAACTTTGATAGACCTGGATGGTGCTATACTGTCTGATGTAAATGATATTGCAAATTCCTTTGCCCTCTTCTTTAGCACGAATTGCAATAGTCACAATTTTGACTCTACAGTCATCCACAGAGAATTCCATGCTACTTTCTTGCCTTCACCTCTTGGGACCTTTCATCTAACATCTGTTAATGAGCTTGATATTCTCCATTCCATAAGGCAATTGAGCGCCAAAAATCGCTCAGACTCCACTGACATTCCTGCGCTTGTGTTCAAGGGATTATCCAAGGTCTCTGTCACTCATGCAGCATATCCTTTACCTCTGCCTAAATCAAGGAATTTATCCTGTCATCTGGAAAACTAGCATTGTGATTCCCGTGCACAAGAATGGACCTACCTCAGCTATCAATAACTATCGACCCATATCCATTCTTCCAACTCTCGCCAAAGTATTTGATACTTTTCTTCACAGACACATACTAGCTCACGTTGCTTCCTCCATACCTCAACAGCAGTATGGCTTTTACCCTGGCCGATCTGTTGAAACCAACTTAGTCAATTTCACCGACTATGTATTCACTATTATCGATCACCGTGAACATTGTTGATGCAATTTTTAATTATTTGAGAAAAGCTTTTGACTCAGTCAATCATGCACGTCTACTTCACAAACTTGCATCTACCGGTTTTGTTGGTTCAACTTGCCTCTACCGGTTTTGTAAGCTCCACGGTAGCTACTTAAACAATCGCCGATCAGTTGTTAATTTCAATGGCTGCGTCTCCACTCCCTACAACCCTACAGCTGGGGTACCTCAAGGATCTGTCCTGGGTCCTATTCTGTTTTCCATCTTTGTTTCTGATCTCCCTTCTCTCCTCTTTTCTATGGCGTGGAAGTTCTTTTCTATGCTGATGACCTCAAACTTTTCACAACGGTCTCGTCCATTGAAGTTAGGCAGTGGCTACAGCATGCCCTGAATCTACTCTTAACCTGGTGCAACAATAATCGTCTATTTGTTGACATTGAAAAGACACTCTTTATGACATTCACGAACAAAACTAACCCCTTAAACTCGTGTTATTTTCTCAACAATGTGCCGCTTGCTGGCCGTGATCGTATGCGTGATCTCGGTCTTATACTGGATTCTCGGTTTCTCAGCACATTGACAATCTCGCCAAGCGTGCCTATCGCTCTCTGGGCTTCATTCTGCTGTTCCTTCAAATCTCCGGCTACATTCCTTCATCTTTCAAAAGTCTTGTCTTGCCACTATTAATGTACTGCTGCATAATTTGGAATGGATGCACTGCATCTCACCTTAATAAACTTGAGAATGTTTAACGCACCTTCCAATGCTTCTTGTCTCGTCGCTTTCCAGACCGCAATGATCTTTCTATAACCTCGCTTGAGGAACTTAGAAATCAATCTGATCTCAGATTTCTGCATCGTATTGTGCACAACAAATTTAATTGCAATTTCATCTCGAAGATCTATTTCGTGGTGCCCAAACTACGATGGCATCATCAACAACACACGACGTTCCATCCACTGCTACTTCGACTTACGCAGTCTCTTTGCTTTCCATTATTTAGGATCCAGGAACTGTACAACAGACATCAAGATCACAGTGACATCTTTTGCCCTAAGACATTTACTGCTTAAACGCTTCTAGAACTATCAACAAAACACACCTAATGTTATCATGTTGTTCGCATTGTAACAGACGTGTTCAACTCTATCTCATCTTTATTTTATATATTGGTTGGTTAAGTTTTTTTTTTCTTATGTTTTCATTTCTTTTTTTTATATTTTACATTCTTGTAACCGAGTTGGCACAAGCTGTTGGGTACAAATTAACTGAATTGAATTGAATTGAATTATTATTATTATTACCTATGATTATTTTTTTCTTTTAAAAATGGATTTCTCTAAAAAGATGTTCAATAGAAAATACTTCAATAAACTTTTGGAAATGATCGATAAGCAAGAACAGATGAAGGCTTGCAAAAAGTTATTTTTAAAAAATGATATAAAAAATGGAGGCTTCATTTCGAACCTTCTTTGTGCTTAATTCTTTGTGCTTAACCTTAATTCTGGATGCCCCCCCCCCACCTTCCTTCATTCACACAATAAGAGTTGGTTCTTTTGTCATTTGTGTCTGTCAGTTCTTGTACAGAACAAGCCTCCCAGAGACTTGAATTCTGATTTTTTTACAACAGATTTTCATTAAACAAATCGCTTAAAACATAAATTAATCAGGTCACGAAACTGTGGATGTAAAATGAATAAAAATAATGATAAAACGACAGACTTTTATAGCAAAATGGTAATGTTTTAATGAACCTACGCGTTTCGCATTAACTGCATCATCAGGGTAGGAAAACAACTACAATTATTCACAATCGACAATCGAACAGTGTAGTGTATCGGTATTCAAGTGGAACTTGAAGCATAGCTTCCATAATCTCACCCTTCATAATCATATTCCAAGGGAAATACACTGAGCTAGAAAAGAAGCCTGATGTACCCGCAAGGGTCATCCAAAGTATGAAAGAAAATTGCCTCCTCTTGGTGGAGGAAAATTTGATTGACGACTGTCTAGACTAGAAGCAGACCACTAGTATTAGATAAAACACGACCTATGAAGTCCAGTAATCTGGAAATTAATATCAAGTATATGCCTTGGATCACGATATCTCTTTCTATGCATAGGATGCTTTAAAATGCCCGAGACTAGCTCGTTGCTATGATTTTCTATATTGGGCAGCATGGATTCCATGAGCCCTTGAACGTATTTGCCAATATGAGTCATGTTGAAGTCATTATAAATGGAGGAATTGCGAACAATTCTCCGATCTTTTTGCGCAATAGTCCTAAGGGTAACGTTATGGAACGTTTGCAGTTCTTTCCATCTAGTTTTACATATTGTGGCCCAGACGGGCATACCATAGGTCAAGATAGTCCGAACAATGACCTTATAGAGTAGAAGTTTATTATCAATGTTTAGAGCACTATTCCGGCCCAGCAGAGCAATCAAGCTAAACTTGGCTCTCCTGGCCTTATTCAACGCATAAGTTGCGTGGGGAGTCCAGGTAAGTTTAGAGTCAATAACAACACCAAGATATTTATAAGTTTCAACCCAGTCCAGTTTTTTGCCATATAGTGTTAGAGAATCTAATGATCTCTTTCTCTTCTTGGAGACAAACATCGCCTTGCATTTGTCTACATTCAATCTTAGCCTCCACTTGCTAAACCAGCTTATTATCCAACAATTATTCACAAACGAAGGCCTGTATTTATGGCCATACCCCACCA
>JAHWFO010094704.1:0-13691 GCA_023313115.1 Rhysida immarginata
TAATGTCTACCTAAGATTACTTAAACATATAATCATATTGGATAGGCCTTTTGAAGATTTGTGCACAACATTGAAAATTTCTTATCACACAGTTCAAAGTTCTTAACACATTCTAATTAGTTCTCAATCAATACACAGTTCACTGTCCATAACCTAATGAAAGTTCATTACCTTAACGTTTCAAACGTAATAAAAGTTCAAACAACACAAAGTTCACTGAAAGTTATGGAATACTGAAATTCAAAATTATGTTAGAGAACACAAAACAATATATCAGTCAAGAAATATTTCAAGTACTGGACAGTTTGTGGCACAAACTTGCTTCTACGTGGTGGAGATAAAGTTCTGAGGCGGGATGCTCACGTCGGCATCATCTCTTTGCTCTGGATCTCCATGAACATATTGGAATGCGGAATCGCTCCGAAGCGACCTTCACTGGCATTGTCTGCGACGAAGGGGGTTGAAGTCCTCAACGTCAGCAGGTGTGTGGTGTCGGACGTCTTCAGCGGTTTCCTCTTGGTCCCAGAGGTGGTTTCCTGAAAGCCAACTCATTCCAATTGTCTCGGCCAAGTTAAATTTTATATTAAAGAATAGAAAAGAATAGCGAATAAAGGGAGTAAATGTTGTATTCCCATATGTAATGTTGGATTATATGTGAACCCTTATAAATGTTTGTTAGAAAGATTTCAAGAAAGACAAAATAATGTATAAAATATAAATATAAGATAAGCATATTAGATGTAAGAAACTCATAACATGTGTTTGTATATCATGGACAATATTATATTTCTTCAGAAGAAAAAACTATCGGAACTCGCTCTCTAAGATTCATAGGAGTTTCCTCAACAAGAGGACGTGGAGTTCCGTTTAAAATCTCTAATTCTGGATCTCCTTCAGGATTTGTGTCATCACTAGTAACCATAGACATTTTTAATATTTACGCAATCACTAGCTTAATTTATAGACCGCATTATTTCTTAAGGTATCTAAAAGTCTATTAACTGAGAAGCGGGACATTCAAACATTTCATTAAATTAAAATATCACAGGGAAGCCATGAGAGAGAGGGGGGGTCCAAGAACTTTAGTCGAGAACGCTATCTCTACGCATGACCTCATATCGAGATGAAATTTAAATCATTCGGCTCTAAGATGAAATTTTCATTTCACAATTTTATTCGTAAACATCAATAGATCGCTGTTATATCCGTCATCATTAGTGATCGGAAAACAACGTCTATAAACTTTTTTAAAGAAAGAAAAGTGAGAACTTGCTACCATACTGGAGTAATATCTTTCGATATTATTATGTTTATAAACCTCTTATACAACTTTTATATTAAGGGAAGTAAAGAAAGAAAATATTTGAATTATTTAGAATTGAACATTAGAAAAGGTTATTTATTTAAAAATTATTCTGAAAATATTTATCTATTTTCCTGCTTTATTTATTTATTTAAACTTTATCTCCCCAACAAGGAAGTAAGTGTGTTTTTCTCGAAAGGGATTAAGAAAAGAGGGGGACCGGGTCGGTCCTATTGTTCAGGAATAGGGGTGAGGAAATAGTTATTTCTCCTGCCCTATCTGGTCACTCAATTCTAAGAAACGATTTGAAAACTTCTAACTTATTTGAAACGATCTGATAACGTGTTTGAAACTGCTAGTGGATACGTGGATAATATTTTCCCAGTGGGTTGAATATAAACCTTAAACAAAGTTTATGAAAAACATCCTGCGGTTCTAGCTTAGAATAATTAATTCATTTGCGGGAAATTCTGTGGTGGGGGAAACATAATTACCTTAATTAAAAGAAATGTGAACAAAGAAAATACTGGATACCGTGTGCGGATACAAGGACGTTAGAAATACAAGGTAAGACAAGATTTATTTAGATTCGGAAATGTATAATGTAATTTGTGGAATAATTTAGAATTTTATTTCGGACTTTAGAATACTTTTATCGTTAACTTAGCTTCCTTCAGACAATTGTATTCATCAAGTGATGTACGATCTTGGTCATCGGGATGGTCGGCTCGGCAATGAGAAGCTCGCAACGGCGGCGACCCACGCCTCGACTCCCGGGACGCGATGACATCGGCCGTCACTCTGGGTATTCTGTGGGAGGGGTCCCAGTTCAACTTTCTCCACTGAACACTTTCGTTCTCTACAGTTTTGACAAGAGGTAAGTGATCATTTATTTTTCATAATTAGATGAGAAATTAGAAATCAATGACCAGCGATCCGAAATTTAAATAATTTCCTTTGTCTTTTGGGTCGTTCTGTAGAAAGAAAACCTGGCTTTGAAATGGATTTGGAGAAACATTGAAACCATTATGTTTCTGTGATGGAATTATGGACAAGTTTAAAAACAAGAATTATAATAATTAATCATATTTTTATGTTTTTAATAATCTATAGAATGAAAAGGGTTTTAAGAAAATGGGTGTTTTTAAAATTTCGACTTGATGCTGTGTTTTGAAAGTAACAACGTAACAAGTAATTTCATACTTTATACTTAAATTTTCTCCTTGCGGGCTCCCTGAGAAAGGGAGGAAAATTATGGCTTTGGACATAATGTAATTCCTTAGAAAAGTAATTTTCATTTAATTGGATGTTTCTTTCAATCTGCAGGAATCCTTTCATAAGAATAATCATTAGAGTGTTTCGAGAGAAAAATTTGACATTAACTGTTTGGAAGATAAATATAGAATTGTTATAACGAGTAATTAGAATGAATACAGATCAGACTTGACTGATGAACTCCAGGAAGGGGCGGCTCGAGTTCCACTCCAACCTAGGCTCATATTTCGTCAGAACGGGGTAGCTCGCTCTTCTCTCTTTCACTATAACGAGGGTTGAGGAGGGGGCGACTTCCAAAGTCATCTCTCCTACAACGACTTCAGTCCGCACTTAATTCAAAAGGCGCGCATGTCGGGTGGGACTAATTTTCTTTACATTTAATAACAGGGAGGCCTCTTTATCACACAGCATACAATATTTGATACTGGAATAGAAAGAAATTCTAATTCATAACCTGGGGCCCATGTAATCACAATTTATGTGGATTACTCTAACGGCGGTAACCTTAACAACTCACAGTATTTCCACTGCTACATGGTTACGTTTCACGGGGAACTCATTTGAATTCCATCGGAAAACAGGGAATGTCCGCTTTAACCTTAATCTTAAGAATATTTGGCAAGAACTGGCAAGATCTGCTCTAGAATTAGGTCCGGGTGCTTTTTTTTTCATACTAGCACTATAGTCTGGATAAGATTATATAGACAGGCATCCAATTGAAACCATGTCAATAAATATATAAAATTAACCTTCTCACTAGGGGTGTTTTACGGGGACTTTAAAATCATCAGAAATATATCATTTCACGTAGCTCCCCAAGGATTTACTCATTTGGTAGGACCATCAGTAGTGGTCTACACCGAGCAAACTTGTAAAACACTGGTTTATTAGAATCAAAGAGTACGTAAATTGTTCCCCTTTGTACTCGACATAAAGAGAAAAAGTTAAACGACTATGATTGAATAATTAAGAGACATAAATGTTTAAAACAATTGTTCTTCTAGGGTTTCAATGGTAAGTAAGATCTTTAAATGAATTATTTCAGAAAGGAGGGATCACTTAGGGCTTTTTATTAAAACTATTAAAATGAACAAGCATGATCCGAATGAGACGGCACTATGGGTCAAAAGTATGACTGAAAATTCTTATTTATTATTCTATCATTGTGGATATCCAAAATAACAATAAGGTCCTTTTATAATACATCATTAGAAACTGTTTAATTTTAATAATTTATAAAGACCTTATAGAACTCAGAATAAGATGAGCTTAGGAATAAAATCGAGATTAGACCTTTAGGTAATGTTTAACTCTATGGAAATAATTGATATTGGAAATTCTCAGGAAAGTGTAACTGATATAATAATTTTTATATGTTTATTGCCCATTGATTAAGTAAATAGTGACCCTCCAAGTTACATTTTAACTATGTATAGACCCTAGAACTTTCTCAAACATGCTCATCAGAAGCTGATAAGACACGCTGGAAGAATTAAATTGTTTATGAGTAAGAGCTGGTGAGGTGGAAAGAGTGTCAATCAGGGCGGCGACTTCCGAGGCTTCGCCGGCGTTCATCGAACGAATGTTTTCATTCACGGGACGCTCCTTTCTTTCCACGGCTTCGTCTTCTGTACTGGAGTCGAAGACAACATTGACGTCATCATTCTGGGAGTTCCTCTCCAATACTTCAGTTGTTCTCTTATCTTGTACAGACGGTAATACCCATGGTATTTCGGGTGCGCTTCCTTGTGAACGCAACATGTACGGATGGGAGGGGGGTGCATTTACTGCTCTCCCGGTCTCATTACTTCCTCCCGGAGCGGGTGGCTGCCTCTCGGGCTCCACGATCGGTTCGTCTCTGGGCATCGCGGGGGGCGGTAGGAAAATTTCTTCCTCGGGACAAGTCGACGGCACCTGCGGTTCTGGCGGCGCGGCTTCTTTAGCTCGGACTCGTCTTTCCCGGCGACGGGGCTCCTGTGGCAGGTCTCCTACCTTAGGCTTCATCCGATTTGCATGAACAACTTTAGTTTTGCTGGTTTTCACATGCTTGATCAGAAAATTGACCGGAGAGTACTGGTCAATGATCTGATAGGGTCCCTCATAAGTAAGGTGGAGCTTTTTTACTAACCCCGGTTTAATCTGTGGGACTGCTAAATATACGAGGTCGTCAACCCAAAATGAATAAGGCTTATGACGCTTATCGTGATATTCCTTTCTCTTCTTATCCTGTTCTTCTCTGAATTTTTCTGCTAAGTCGAACGCATACCGGATGCGGGCTTCAATTTCGCATTCGTAATTCTTGTCAATGCCATAATACGGCCTTCTTGGCGTGGTGATGATGTCACCAGGGAGGATGGGATCTCTCCCGTAGAATAGCAGAAAGGGGCTTTCGCCTAAAGAAGAATGTGGACTCGTGTTATACGCAAACATGCAGAACGACAGCCATTCTGGCCAGTCTCTTTGACTTTTTTCGACGTAATGACGTATCATCTGGATGAGATTTTTGTTCATCCGCTCGACAATTCCGTTTCCGGCGGGATGATACGCTGTGGTGAACAGTTTTTTGATACCCAAAATCTTACAAACTTCTCGTAAAAGTTCAGAGGTAAAATTAGATCCTCGGTCGGTCAATAGTTGGATTGGAATAGAATGACGATTGAAAACACTGGTGACTAATGCCTTAGCCACAGTTTTCGCAGTTTGGTCCCTAAGAGGAACGGCTTCCGTATATCTGGAATAATGGTCTGTGACCACTAAAATATACTTATAACCTTCATAAGAAGTGGTAATTGGTCCCAGAATGTCGGCGGCAATACGGTAAAACGGATGTTTTACTGGCGGAAAACTTTGTAAAGGTTGTTCTTTGCGCTTGGGTCGAGCTGCATGGAGCTGACAACTTTCACATTCAGCACAATATTTCTGAATATCAGAACGCATGGTTGGCCAATAATACTGTTTATCAATTTGAACTCGCATTTTCTTGGATCTTATGTGACCACTGGATGGAATGTCGTGGTACAAATACAGCACGTGGTTTCTCAAACTATTCGGAATGACAACCTGTTCCCAAATCTCCTTTCCATCTTGGGATCTTTTTATGTGATACAATACGTCTTCGTCATCCATGAAAAAGTTCTCTTCTTTATCCGGCCAATCACGGGGGAGGGGCTTCACGCCCGTGCCATTGAAATACTCTCTAATCCCTCTCCACTCTTCCTCTAGGTGTTGTTCTCGAGCTATCTCTTGTTTACATAACAGCGGCTCGTATTCTGCTATTGCAGAAATGGGAACTCTTGAGAGGCCATCGGCATTGGTGTTTTTTATGCCTGGCTTATGCACAATGTCAAAGTTATATTCGGCTAACGCAAACGCCCAGCAGGCAAGTTTCGAGGTAGGGTCTCTTAGATTAAACAGCCAGGAAAGAGGACGATGATCGGTTTGCAACGTGAAATTATTGCCATACAAGTACACTCGAAATTGCTTAATGGCATACACTACTCCCAAACATTCTTTTTCGATCACCGAGTAATTTAATTCACTCTTTTTTAGCAAACGACTGCAATACGCAATAGGATGTTCCTTTCCTTCGAAGCGCTGTGATAAAGCTGCACCTAACGCATATGAGCTCGCATCTGTGGCGACTATAAATGGTTTGGAAAAATCATGACTTTTTAGAATTGGAGCTGTAATTAAGAGTTGCTTAAGGGTGAGGAATGCTTTCTCTACATCATCAGACCAATCAAAAGGTGTGTCTAATTTAGTTAAATCAGTTAATGGCTTTGCAATGGCACTGAATGATTTCACATGCCTGCGGTAATAATTTGCCAATCCTAGAAAAGATTGAATTTCTTTAACGGTTTTCGGCCTTGGAAAATTTTTTACTGCTGTGATTTTCTCTGGATCGGGAGGGGGGGATGACCCAGTATCAATTTTGTGGTGTTCAATTTTACAACATCCCAGGTCCCATTCATGATGTGAGAATGCTCCTTCAAATTCATATAACAAGTTCTCTAATGGTATTCTTTTGTCAGGGGTTAAATGATCCAAATGGAATAAATTTAGAAATTTTTCTTTATCTATCTTAACTTCCTTTCCCTCTTCAATAGTTGTACTCAATTCCACCCTTTCCTCTTCTGCCTCATTTAAATTTCCAATAATTTTATTTGCCTCTAAATTTAACGTTTCCCCGGAATAATTCAATAAACGAATAGGAATGGTATCATTTTGCGAAACCTTAACCAATACCTTAGCTGCTAACAACCCTGGATCAGAAAAATCTTTAGGTTCAAGTACCCCAATACGATTTTTAAACGCTGTACTCGCCAATTGACCTTCACAAATAATTTCAGAATGCGGAGGAATGGATATTTTATGCTTACATTTAACAGAAACAGTCTCCATAATTTCTCTGATATTAGAGACTTCAGTTGAGTCACTTTGATTTCTCGACTTTGGCCTTTTTCCCATAAAGAAGATGTTATTCTTTTTGGCATGTAAACTATTGCTTTGAAAATCAATAACAAAACCATATCTCCTTAAAGAATCTCTTCCCAATATAGCTTGATAAGGTATATCTTCCTTTCTTTTCCCAATGTAACATTTTAACATGTATTTTTTTGTACCAAATTTAAATTTAATTAGATATATGCCTTCAGTAGGGAAATTGTGTCCCGTAACCCCAACCAAATTTATAGCGGGTTCTGTAACCTCAGTAACTTTATACCCTAATTTAATTATTTTTTGTAACATGTCTTCGCCTAATAGCCTTACTTTGGCTCCGCTATCCACTAAGAATTTAACATTAATTTCCCCTAATTTGCCTTTAACCATCAATTCTTCGGGTTCTGCTGAAATGTGTGCCAATGGGAGGGCGTTCTCATCGCTTACTGCTCTCTTTCCTCTCCGGCCTGGAGAGGGGCTGCTCGCACGTTTTTTGGCTGAGCAACTCGTTCTTTTCCTTCGCGCTCATTAGCTGGTTGTTCTCGAGTGTTGTTTCTATTGTTTCTACGCATTCTTTCACGACAATATCTAATCGTATGACCCCGTTTATGGCAGTAGTAACACTCATAATTGTTTACAGGAGGTCTACGGCAATCTTTAGCTAAATGTCCGCGCAAATTACAGCGGTAACAGCTACGCTCTTCTCGCGCTCGATTCTCCCCTGTCCCTCGGTTGGTGTCTGGAGCCTTTCTCGGACTGGGTGGCTGCTTCTGTCCGGTGGGACGGCCACGTTCATTCGGTCTACCTGCATTCGTCGGACGCGCTCTAGGCTGATTTCCTTTATCTTTCTCACGCAATCTTTCCTCGATACGCCTACCAATTCTTTCTTCTGTTTCGGCACTAACAGTAACGACTATTTCTCCTTTTGTTTCCTTTCCTACAGCATTTAATGCATAGTCCTCTGATCCCCACCTTTTAATAATTTCTTCTTCCTCTTCAGCCTGTTCTATTGCTTGTTTCAACGTTACTGGTTTCTTAAACATGACAACTCTTCTCAGTGGTGGTAACAACCCCTCAACGAAACGTTCTTTAATTCTTTCTGTCAAAATCTCTTGAGCATAGACACGTTTTATTTCTGCCTGTTCCCCTTCACCTTCTACTTCTCGCTTGGTTTTATTTCCCAGACTCTGTAAACGCGTCGCATAATGACGTACTGATTCTTTCCCACCTTGTCTACATTCTATAAACAATCTTTCACTTTTTCCTTTCGGTTCCTTTCCAAATCTTTCCTTTAATGCCTCACGTAATGCCTCATAAGTGTTTACTGTTCTCATCTCCCCATCTTCCCTACAATAGAAATGTGCGTCCCCAGTTAGCTTAATTTTTGCAATACTGAGTTTTGCAGCTGGTGTCCAATTCATGACCGTGCTCACCTCATCAATTTTGAGGAAAAAAGTTTCGGGATCCGTAGATCCATCGTATTGTTTGATCTCACTAGCTAACGCAAATGACTGTGGCGGGGGGGGCTTGCATTGGAAGTGGCGGAGGAGCGGGCACTCCTGGTATTAACTGACCCTGGGGCTGACCCTGTGTTTGTGGCATATTTAAAATTTAGGATTTACGTGAAATTTTCTCTTATCTGCCTGAGCAATCTAGATTTAAGTACTTTGTTTCCCGTCCTTGGGCTTAATTGATAATTTTACTTAATTCTACTTAAATTTATCTTATGAATACTTAATTTATGCAAAACATGTAAATCATGTAAGTTATGCTTATGCAAATGACTCTTTTGAATATTCTAATGAGTTTATGTTCCAAACAAACTTTTCCAATCTTAAAATATCAAATGGTGCAAATATTTTAATGCTACTTTATTCTCTCGCACTGTTTTTTATAAAGGAATTAACGCTACAATATCCTGTCCGACTGCGACATTTTTTATGTGAGGTTCCTGGGGATAATTATTGAAATAAGTGGTCGAATGAATAATTAATTATTTATAAAGGACTGCGCCAGTGGATTATACTTTCCACAAAGTGTTTATGATAATTTAAAGTTTATCCCATTCACACTAACTAGTTTCTTCCCGCTTAAACAGGCCCGGCCAAGTGAGGAGAAAATCAAAGTACTCGAGGCAGTGTTTTAACATATAAAATAGAATATTTATTAGGAACATTCAACAATTGTATAAAACAGAATTTGAGATAATAAGAAATGAATTTTAATCAATGATCTGTAAACCAATGTATCTCTAGAATGATTCAATTTGTAAAAAGGAAAAACTTTGTATTTAATTGTAATGAACCAATAATTTGTATCTCAGAAATAAATGATAGAATATCAGAATTGACTTATGATAATGGTAACAAATGTAATTATAATTCTTTTAGACAAGAATAGAATTTGGAAATTCTAACAATCAATTTTCTAAGACTAAAAATATTCTCAATCGACTTGTAAGTCTTAACTGTTTAATAATGCTAATTAAAATATAGAAATATAGAATCACTGTTCTGTGGAATTTTGTATCACATGATTTAACAATAAAGAAACAGGTTCTTCTGACAGAGCTTAACTTAGATATTCAAATTTCTGGCAATGATATAACTAATGTCAAGACTTTATGTAAGATAACAAAATGATCAGACTGATGCGATTGACGCTAAAGGGGGTGATAGAATTAAACTGAATTGTAACTCGACTCCAACATGTAATTGTCTTTCCCACTAGAATTTTATGAATAAGAATGTTCCGTTCCCATTTTAAGTGAATAGAAATTGAAATAAAGAAAACATGAGTAATATGAATAGAATGGCCATTGAGACATTAAATTGGAACTGGGCTTTACCGTCTCTTCTCGAATCTGTCCGCTCTTGGATGGCACTCGCTCTCTGGCTCCGTCGAAACGTCTGGAGGGGGGGGGGTGGACTCCTCTACAGAAATGGCTGGTAGGTTTCTCTGCTAGGCTCCTTCTTCCATGATGAAATTTTTATACCGTTCTGGGCTGGCTTTTCTTTCTCAAACTAACATTAACTTTTCTAACTATTAAATTGGTGAAGCTGGTTCTCAGCTAGGTGGAATATACTTAAAGAATCCTCGGCATCGAGCTAACTCAAGAATTACGTGGTGTGAAACGTAATGGAAAACTAAACTTAAACAGGAGTTAAAAATACTAATTTAAAATTTCCCATCTGAATTCATTTGAATTTCAGATAGAGGCCGAATTGAAAAATAATAAAATTGCGAGTAGGTGAACCGCACACCCGGTTCTCTTAAAATCAAAACTTCTACTACTGAAGATTCTTTCTCTGGAACTACTGACAAAACAGATCCAGTTTCCTTAACCAATCAAACGTTCGAATACACGCTAGACAATCACCAAAAGGTGATTCTTCAACCAATTAAGAACTTGGTAACATTTCTCAACTTATTTGAAATTTATCACTCACGTGACAATTAGTCACATCTGGCCATCTTCATCGTTCAAGGTTCACTCTTTGTTCTTAAAAACATGTTACACTCCTCCATCCCGTCTCGAATTCGATCATAACAACTTTTCCAACTCTGCCAATACTCTTGGGTCCTTGAACAAAAGTCAAAACAATCCTATTCTATAAGGTGTAAACTGAATCCTTGACAATCCCCTTGCTGTTGACAGCAATTCTGGCACCGTTTAAGGGTTTCTTAAAATCGAGCAGAGAAAAAACATTTAAAATATTATTTATTATTTAATTCTTTACTATCTCTGAATCCGTTCTAAATCTTTCAAAAAATGCTAAACTTACGATTCCATAAACAATCCTAACATGAATAAATTATTAAATTTGCATAATTAACGTTAATAAATTCTAAATTCTAAAACTGGCTAATTACTCATTCTCGAAATCCTACAATATACCTCCCCTCGCAAGAAAAGCCTCGCCCCGAGGCGGTATCGTTACCTGAAATCCTCTGGGGGGGGGGGTTTGCATCTTTGCAGCATCTTCCATTGATGGAGCGGGACAGATCGAGTCAACGCCGGCAAGCCCAACTTCTCAATGGCAACTAGAAAACTCAATAAAAAGCTCATTGAATATTAAGTGGTAAATATTTTTTGGTCTCCCACGATCATTTTGCAAAAAAGAAAATAATTTAGTTAATCAATTTGGTTAGTACGAGTTAAGTTTTTAGTACTAAATAACCAAAATACAATAATAAAAGATATACGCAAAGGGTACCCAAATTATGATAACCTAATGTCTACCTAAGATTACTTAAACATATAATCATATTGGATAGGCCTTTTGAAGATTTGTGCACAACATTGAAAATTTCTTATCACACAGTTCAAAGTTCTTAACACATTCTAATTAGTTCTCAATCAATACACAGTTCACTGTCCATAACCTAATGAAAGTTCATTACCTTAACGTTTCAAACGTAATAAAAGTTCAAACAACACAAAGTTCACTGAAAGTTATGGAATACTGAAATTCAAAATTATGTTAGAGAACACAAAACAATATATCAGTCAAGAAATATTTCAAGTACTGGACAGTTTGTGGCACAAACTTGCTTCTACGTGGTGGAGATAAAGTTCTGAGGCGGGATGCTCACGTCGGCATCATCTCTTTGCTCTGGATCTCCATGAACATATTGGAATGCGGAATCGCTCCGAAGCGACCTTCACTGGCATTGTCTGCGACGAAGGGGGTTGAAGTCCTCAACGTCAGCAGGTGTGTGGTGTCGGACGTCTTCAGCGGTTTCCTCTTGGTCCCAGAGGTGGTTTCCTGAAAGCCAACTCATTCCAATTGTCTCGGCCAAGTTAAATTTTATATTAAAGAATAGAAAAGAATAGCGAATAAAGGGAGTAAATGTTGTATTCCCATATGTAATGTTGGATTATATGTGAACCCTTATAAATGTTTGTTAGAAAGATTTCAAGAAAGACAAAATAATGTATAAAATATAAATATAAGATAAGCATATTAGATGTAAGAAACTCATAACATGTGTTTGTATATCATGGACAATATTATATTTCTTCAGAAGAAAAAACTATCGGAACTCGCTCTCTAAGATTCATAGGAGTTTCCTCAACAAGAGGACGTGGAGTTCCGTTTAAAATCTCTAATTCTGGATCTCCTTCAGGATTTGTGTCATCACTAGTAACCATAGACATTTTTAATATTTACGCAATCACTAGCTTAATTTATAGACCGCATTATTTCTTAAGGTATCTAAAAGTCTATTAACTGAGAAGCGGGACATTCAAACATTTCATTAAATTAAAATATCACAGGGAAGCCATGAGAGAGAGGGGGGGTCCAAGAACTTTAGTCGAGAACGCTATCTCTACGCATGACCTCATATCGAGATGAAATTTAAATCATTCGGCTCTAAGATGAAATTTTCATTTCACAATTTTATTCGTAAACATCAATAGATCGCTGTTATATCCGTCATCATTAGTGATCGGAAAACAACGTCTATAAACTTTTTTAAAGAAAGAAAAGTGAGAACTTGCTACCATACTGGAGTAATATCTTTCGATATTATTATGTTTATAAACCTCTTATACAACTTTTATATTAAGGGAAGTAAAGAAAGAAAATATTTGAATTATTTAGAATTGAACATTAGAAAAGGTTATTTATTTAAAAATTATTCTGAAAATATTTATCTATTTTCCTGCTTTATTTATTTATTTAAACTTTATCTCCCCAACAAGGAAGTAAGTGTGTTTTTCTCGAAAGGGATTAAGAAAAGAGGGGGACCGGGTCGGTCCTATTGTTCAGGAATAGGGGTGAGGAAATAGTTATTTCTCCTGCCCTATCTGGTCACTCAATTCTAAGAAACGATTTGAAAACTTCTAACTTATTTGAAACGATCTGATAACGTGTTTGAAACTGCTAGTGGATACGTGGATAATATTTTCCCAGTGGGTTGAATATAAACCTTAAACAAAGTTTATGAAAAACATCCTGCGGTTCTAGCTTAGAATAATTAATTCATTTGCGGGAAATTCTGTGGTGGGGGAAACATAATTACCTTAATTAAAAGAAATGTGAACAAAGAAAATACTGGATACCGTGTGCGGATACAAGGACGTTAGAAATACAAGGTAAGACAAGATTTATTTAGATTCGGAAATGTATAATGTAATTTGTGGAATAATTTAGAATTTTATTTCGGACTTTAGAATACTTTTATCGTTAACTTAGCTTCCTTCAGACAATTGTATTCATCAAGTGATGTACGATCTTGGTCATCGGGATGGTCGGCTCGGCAATGAGAAGCTCGCAACGGCGGCGACCCACGCCTCGACTCCCGGGACGCGATGACATCGGCCGTCACTCTGGGTATTCTGTGGGAGGGGTCCCAGTTCAACTTTCTCCACTGAACACTTTCGTTCTCTACAGTTTTGACAAGAGGTAAGTGATCATTTATTTTTCATAATTAGATGAGAAATTAGAAATCAATGACCAGCGATCCGAAATTTAAATAATTTCCTTTGTCTTTTGGGTCGTTCTGTAGAAAGAAAACCTGGCTTTGAAATGGATTTGGAGAAACATTGAAACCATTATGTTTCTGTGATGGAATTATGGACAAGTTTAAAAACAAGAATTATAATAATTAATCATATTTTTATGTTTTTAATAATCTATAGAATGAAAAGGGTTTTAAGAAAATG
>JAHWFO010094706.1:532-11799 GCA_023313115.1 Rhysida immarginata
AGCACGGTAGTTAGCGGACGATATTTTAGCAGTTCCAGCGTTTCGACCCAACACTAGGTTGAGTGGTTTGTTCCATTTAAACCTAGTTTAGGCTTGTTCCATTAGTTGTGTACGCTTGTTTCCATTACTGTACATCCACTAGGAATATCAATTTCAGAACATTTGCGTGCTTTGACATACGCATTACGATTTACGTAAAAAAAAAGTCATGTACACGTATTCCAGTGCAGAATACACTGACATGCACTTAATGTATGGTCTTGCAGACAGAAATGCTGTGGAAGCAAGAAGACTCTACCGAGAACGCTTTCCGAATAGACGTTTGCCAAATAACCGAACATTTGTATCTGTCGACAGACATTTGAGGGAGCGTGGTTCCTTTGGCCGTCAAACAGGACAAGGGTGGCCTGTAGCACATTCTCCGGATGAGGAGGATGTGATAATTGACATCATACATGATGAACCACAGACAAGCACCCGTTGTATTTCTTCCATGGTACACATTCCGCACTCATCTGTTTGACGCATTCTTCACCGTCAGCTTTTGCATCCATACCACCTGCAACTGGTTCAGGCACTGAGCCCAACGGACTATCCACACCGACAACGATTTTGCCAATGGATACGACGTCGTCATGCTGCAGACCCTAGTTGTCTCAGCCAGATACTTTTCACGGACGAAGCAACCTTCACCCAGACAGGAATCGTAAATTCTCACAACCAGCACCATTGGGCAGATGCTAACCCGCACGTTACCAGAGCTCGAGCGCATCGAGAGCGTTTCTCCGTGAACATTTGGTGTGGAATTGTCGGAAATAACTTAATTGGCCCTTATGTGTTGCCGCCACGATTGACTGGGCGAACGTATCTTTTGTTTCTGCAGAATGCATTGCCAGAATTACTGGAAGATGTTCCTCTTTTGATAAGATCTAACATGTGGCTCATGCATGATGGTGCTCCAGCACTTTTCAGCCATGTTGTGCGAGCACACCTTAATGCTGCATAGCGAATCGGTGGATAGGTCGAGGTAGACCGGCAGCCTGGCCTGCAAGATCACCCGACCTTAATCCCTTGGACTTTTTTCTGTGGGGTCATGTGAAAACGATCGTCTACAGCCCAGAAGTTCCTAGCATTATGGATCTGCGACAACGAATTGAAAATGCATGCCAAACCGTTGGTAATGCTGGCGACGAACTCTGTCATGACATCAGACGGTCGCTCGTGCAACAAGCTGAAGCGTGCGTGCGAGCTGGTGGCGGGCACTTTGAACAATTTCTGTAATTTGGAGCCACGGGTTTAGTTGGCTGTATCGCGTAAATAAATCGTTTGCAGACAAAGTGCTGTAGAACATTTTCGTCTTCTTTTGACACTAAATTTATTGTACATAATTTTGAAACACCCTGTAGATACATTGCATTGTTTATCATGCTAAAGTGATTACCATAGTGGCTCGAATCTAAGCAGACCTTTCCCCCCTAAAATGAAGTCGCAAAAACCGACCCTCGGGATCGGCCTCAGTGGCTCAGCGGTTGCGTGGTCGCCTCTGATGTCCGAGGATGTGGGTTCGATCCCGGCCGAGGACGACGAGGATTTTTTCAGGGAGGAAATCCTGAGATCACGCACTTCCTTCGGAAGGGAAGTAAAGCCGTTGGTCCCGTGTAGTCGTTTGCCGTCTGCACATTAAAGAACCCGTGCGAAGCAAAATTTGCGGCCCCTATAACGCCGTCCTGAAATGACCATGGCAGTTGAAAAGGACGTTAATACCAAACAAACCAAACCAACCAACCAACCAACCTTCGAGTTTGATTCGAGATCAACCCTCAACCCCCCCTCTTCCCATTGCTTTATTTAGATTATACTGCACTTCATACGATCGCATTGCCCCATAATGCGAGGATTGTTCAAGAATTTTTGCCTCCTAATCCGTAACTTTTTTTATTTGTTTACGGATTTCCAAAATTATACAACCCTAGCGTCAATGAACTTCGGACACCTACAGAATTTTGGATAAGTACAACGAAACTAATTGTAAACAAATGAAAATTACTTTATTGAGTGCACAGAGCTTTAGTACAACTGTCATATAGCATTTTAACATAAAAAATACGAGAAAATTAAATAAGCGACTTTTTGTAATGTTCCGTTTTCAACACGTTGCAATGAACTTCGTACACCGTACCGTTTATTGCACATTACCACTGAGTGGCGTCACCTTTCCGACGAATGACGCTCCGAAGTCGTTGAGGCATGCTGGACACTAACTTCTGCGTTGTTTCTTACTGGAATTTTGTCCCACTCTTCGGAAATACACGCCCGCAGCTGCTGCAGTGTTCGAGGCTTCCGTTGTCTGACTTTTCGCTTTAAAATGCGCCATACATTTTCAATGGGTGACAGATCTGGGCTGCAGGCAGGCCAGTCAAGCACCTTGAAACGCAACTATTGTAGCCAAGCCTTGGTGTTCTGAGCAGCATGAGGCTTCGCGTTGTCCTGCTGAAAGATGCTTGGTCTTCTATTGAACAACATTTGGCGGGATGGATGCAGATGCTGTTGAAGAATGTTTATATAGGCAGCAGAGTTAATAGTGCCCTTGCAAAAGTGAAGCGATCCTGTCCCGGCTGCACTCTTGCAGCCCCACACCATCAACGATGCAGGCTTCTGAACTTTCTTCTGGTAACAGTCGGGATGATTACTTTCGTCTTGGTCCTTAGCACCTTGCGACCGTTGTTGTCATACATCACTGCAAAGGTGGACTCGTCGGACCACAGAACACTATTCCACTGGGCAAGGGTCCACTGTAGATGGGTTTTGGCCCATGCTACCCAGCGACGCTTAGCTACAGTGCTCATGAATGGCTTCCTCTTTGTAGCGTATAAGTAATAGTTGCATCTTCTGATGTAACGGCGGACTGTGCTTTCGGATATGGGTATATGAAAATATTCTCGAGCCCAAACAGTTATTTCACTTATCGGAGAATGCCTGTTTTTCACAATGTAACGTTGAAACACTCGTAGGTCCCTAACATTCAATAATCGCTGCTTACCTGGTGCAGTCCCTGGTTCTGTTTTCCCGATTTCTCTGAAACGCTTGATGATCCCATTAAGAGTAGAGAGAGAGTGGAACTGATAATTCATGGGCAATAGCTCGCTGGGATTTGTTATTCTGGAACTGCTGTATAATGTTTGGCCTGTATACACGTTTCTACTGGCTTACCACGTCCCATGGCTCAAAACAACACGAACACTGAGCTCTGTCGCGTGGTCGGTGCTTTTACAGCCTGATGCAAAGCATTCTGGGTGTTTCTACAGCCTTCAGGAAAGTTCTATATGCCGGCGAACTCTTGTGTACGAAGTTCTTTGAAACCTGTTGACAACGCAATTTTACATAAATTTGAATAAATTATTTCACACCATTAAATTGATTCTAAGTCGATGTTGATATTGTTCCATATAGTCAGTAAATCTATTTTCATTAGCCTGCAATCCTCTGCATGCACTTTTCACTGTGTTTTTAGCCAAATTACTTGGTGTCCGAAGTTTATTGACGCTAGGGTTGTATTTGTATCCGATACTTAATTTGTTCTCTATTTAATGCACTATTCACATTTTGACATAGTCCCCATCCCTTTCCACGCATTGCGCGAGCATTCGACTAGTCGGGTTAACTCGTTGGAGAGGAATTCCGGGGTCGTCGTTGACACCAGGATTGAATGGTAGGTTTGGACCCGATATCACACTATCGCCACGCACCAGAGGCGTTGCAGCGCCTTCAATTCAAAGATCAAAAACGGCAGTTCAACAGTGAGCAGTGAGTTGCGTTCTGACGACAAGGTGAAAAATGCCGTTGACTGTGTGGGCATAATGTGAATATTTAACGAGTATCTTAAGTGGACATTTAATTAACGAGTATCTTAAGTGGACATAATGTGAATACAAGCACCCCCCCCCTTCAATAATAATGAGTCATAAAATCATTACACGGTTTTGTATCCTCCAGCATTTGATGGTGCCACACATTTTCGAAAGATTCTTGCATTTGAAGGAGAACAATGTATTCATCCATAGTGACAAATCGCTCGAAAAAATCATCCAGGTCAAACGCTTGGAAACTCAGGAACCTTGTCACAGCTCGCACCTCTTAACTTTCCAAACGTTGCTTTCGACACTCTGGTGGTGTTTAGCGATATCGCATTAAACGCTGCTTTGTATCCTCCAGCACTCGAGGGATATCGCTTCCCAAGTGGCATCACACATTTTCACGTTGACTGTAATGACTTTATGATGTTTCATATAAAGTGATGTTTCTTATATTTGCATAGGGTGTGATGGTCCGTCTGATGTTGGTGTTAGCACCAGTCATGTGCATTTTATCAGGCATTGGGGTTTCTGCCATGCTTACGTCGTACATGAAGAACATCGATACATCAAAAGTGGATAAAAAGATGAAAAAATTTGAAAGCAATTACTTTCTCAAAAATGAGGTAAGACCTCTTCATAGTCGAATCGTTTTGCTTCGGAGTAAGCGCTAGAGTGCTCGCTCGTTAGAATCATGCTTTCAAGTACACGCACGTATTTTTAAAAAGTAAATTGAGTTTTCTGTCTTATTACGTAGGTGTCATGGGCCTTTATATTTGTAATGTCTGGTTTTCTTGTGACCTACACTTTTCACTGTATTTGGGTAACGTCAGAAGCTTATTCTAGCCCTTCTATCGTCCTATCAGCAAGAGCCCATGACGGAAGTAGGATTATATTTGACGATTTTAGAGAAGCTTACTATTGGCTGAGACATAACACACCTGAGGTGATGTTAGATTAAAGTTTGAATTTTATGTTCCCGTTTTTTTAGAGATTTTGAAGTTATTGACTAATGCACGTATTTCGTGATAGGATTCAAAAGTAATGTCGTGGTGGGATTACGGCTACCAAATCACAGCAATGGCTAACAGAACGATCTTAGTTGACAACAATACGTGGAACAACACGCACATATCTCGTGTTGGTCAGGTAAGCATATCTACGATAAAAATCTGTGTTGTATCAAAAGTCTGAATCTGATTTCAAAACGCTATAGCTCCACAACCGTTGATCACAGAGGGGGGTTGTCAAGTTTTGCTTGGTCTCCCAGGCATGCATGAAAAGCGTAGCGAACTCTTGTCAGTTTATGGCGAGATAGCGACCTGGCGTCACAAAGCCTTTTCAGTCCTTTGCTTTGAAAAATGTGATCGTCTGGCGGCTGTGTGGCATGTTTTTTTTCTAAACTTTCGGAAATGAGCGTCACCATGGCATGACTAGAAAAATATCAACATAATTATTCTTGGAGAGGGGGGGGCTTAATATTAATATTAACAGGAAGACAATTATAAGCAATTGGCTATTATATCCAGAGTGAGACTAGGTCACATGGGATAGTAAAGAATTCCACAAAGATAAGTCTAGTGGGCCTCTATCATGGTTCAGTAGTTTTTCAGGTGCAATTTTTGATATTTCCAGTGACTCCAAGAAATTCAGCTTTTTGGGATCCTCTTCAAAGTGCAAAATCCGAACGTTCTCTTTCTTTCCTACATGTCCAGTAGTTAGAATATGTTCAGCGAATGCTGACTTTTCCGGTCTGTAATTTTTTTTTTATGGTTGAAGTGTTTCTTTATGCGTGTCTCAATTTTTCTCCTACTTTGGTCTAGATATTTCTGGTCACAGGTGTCACAGGTGATCTCGTAGACTCCAGATCTTTCTAGTGTTGTTATCTTGTCTTTGGTCCCGCCTAGGAGGTGTCTCAACGTTTGGCTACTTCTGTATGTCACAGTGAGTCCAAATGTTTTGGCAATGTTCTCCAGGCCTTTTGTCAAGTTCGGATTGTAGGGTAAACATAGTATTAGCCGCTTCCTCGCTAACCTCTTTATTAATCATTTAGAGAACTTAGCAGCGTCTACGTTACCATACTTTCCCAAAACTTGGTACAGATACGTGGACGACGTGTTTGCTATAGTAGACAAGAACAAAGTAGAACAACTGGTAGAGGGACTGAACAATCTGTGCCCCTCCATTTCGTTCACCATAGAAAAAGAAAAAGAGAAATCCCTTCCTTACCTTGATTTAATGATACTTAGAGACTGAAAGAAACTCACTTTTAAAATCTACAGGAAGCCAAACTACGAGGCATGTTTTTTAAGTAAGTACCGTTTTGCGATTCCGCCGCCGCAGCGCTACGGTCGGCGTTCCGCGCATGCTCGCTGGTTAACTACATCTCTTGTCTACGCACTGATGCCATTACAGTCTGATTCTTCATTGTATACGTTGTTTACTGAGTGTTTAAGATGCCTCCGACAATGGTGAGTCCCGCCGATTGTGAAGTACGGGCTGTTATACGATTTCTTAGTGCTAAAGGCGTAAAACCGATCGATATTCATCGTGAGATCTGTGAAGTGTACGGACAAAACATTATGAGTGATGGAATGGTAAGGAAATGGGTGAGAGCATTTAAAGATGGCCGCACAAATGTGCATGATGAAGAACGGAGTGGGCGTCCTTCGGTCGTTAATGAAGATTTGGTGCAGAAAGTGGACGAAAAGGTGAGAGAAAACAGACGCTTTACAATTTCATCGTTGTGCGACTGCTTTCCTCAATATTCTCGTAGTGTTTTGTATCGCATTGTGACCGAGAACTTGAATTACCGGAAATTGTGTTCACGTTGGGTTCCAAAAATGTTGACGGATTTGCACAAAACCCAACGTTTAGGCAGTGCATTGACTTTCCTCGAGCGGTACCACAATGAAGGTGAAGATTTTTTAGATCAAATTGTTACTGGTGACGAAACATGGGTGGCCTACGTCACACCAGAATCGAAACAACAATCCATGGAATGGCGACATTCATCATCACCCAAAAAAGTGAAGTTTAAGCAAACAATTTCTGCCCGGAAAATCATGTGGACAGTTTTTTGGGACAGAAAAGGAGTATTGCTAGTGGAGTTTCTGCCTCGTAACGAGACAATCAATGCAGCGTCTTATTGTGAGACATTGAACAATCTGCGTCGTGCAATCCAGAACAAAAGACGTGGCAAGTTGAGTAAGGGTATCGTTTTGCTGCATGACAACGCCCGTCCACATGTGGCTAATCGGACCAAAGATCTCATCAAATCTTTTAAATGGGAAACTCTAGATCATCCTCCATACAGCCCTGATCTGGCGCCCAGCGACTACCATTTGTTCCTGCACTCGAAGAAACACCTGGGTGGTCAGCGTCTTCGAGACGATAACGAAGTCAAAACATTTGTGATACAGTGGTTAACAAGTCAGGCGGCAGAATTTTATGAGGAGGGTATTCAAAAACTGGTGCCACGTTATGACAAGTGCCTCAATATTCACGGGAATTATGTAGAAAATTAGATTAAGGTACAGGCTTTCATGTAAAAATTATTGCGATATCTTTGCACGTCTTTTTTTAATTCCAAAACGGTACTTACTTAAAAAACATGCCTCGTATATCCCAGTGTATATAAAATCAACCTCCAACCACTGTTTCAGCCAAAAAATGGCCGTGTCCAACCACATGACAAATAGGGCTGTAAACATACCCATGACAAAGGAAAATAGAAAAGTTGAAGTGCAGAAGCTGCTGTTTTCAATGGCTACCACACCGATATGATTGACAGGTTATTCAAGAAACACCTTTTTAGGAAGAAAATCAAAGCTATTACAACTCTACAGAACGACCAAGAAAAGAAGAAAAATTCTTATGTTTACCCTACAATCTGAACTTGACAAAAGGCCTGGAGAAGATTGCCAAAACATTTGGTCTTACTGTGACATACAGAAGTAGCCAAATGTTGAGACACCTCCTAGGCGGGACCAAAGACAAGATAACAACACTAGAAAGATCTGGAGTCTACGAGATCACCTGTGACCAGAAATATCTAGGCCAAAGTAAGAAAAAAATTGAGACACGCATAAAGAAACACTTCAACCATAAAAAAAATTAGAGACCGGAAAAGTCAGCATTCGCTGAACATATTCTAACTACTGGACATGAAAGAGAACGTTCGGATTTTGCACTTTGAAGAGGATCCTAAAAAGCTGAATTTCTTGGAGTCACTGGAAATATCAAAAATTGCACCCGAAAAACTACTGAACCATGATAGAGGCCCACTAGACTTATCATTGTGGAATTCTTTACTATCCCATGCGACCTAGTCTCACTCTAGATATAATAACTTTTTAGCAGCCCTTTGTTTATAATAGCGTCACTCCGGATATAATAGCCAATTGCTTATAATTGTCTTCCTGTTAATATTAATATTAATATTAAGCCACCCCTCTTTCTTTGATCTGCGTCAATGCCTGTGTAAATTCCATAAAGCCAGGGTTCATGCTCTTAATGAACATCGCATCTGTGAACACAAAATCAACACCCACAAACTCTACGAAGGCTGCCTTGCGGACGAGAAATGGCGGTTTTTTTAGGTGCGTAAATGTCAGATAGTCCCTGAGGAAATTGTCTGCGGAGGCCAGGTTGATCGTACCATTGTTGGGAAGAGGCAGGCTTCACCTCTTGGACCAGATGAATGTCCGGCCTGTACAGAGCAATGAATGTCAACAATACCGATTGCTTAGACGAGGAACCAAGGGAACGTACGTTCAGTGATGTTTGCTTGACCCGTATCTGAAGGAGACTAGAACCTCGATGACGAAGATGGAGGCTCCGACGTCTTCGGCCTCGGCGACCGACACGAAGAGGAAAAGGCGCTGCGATGACAATTTACGCAGCTGTCTCGTTTGGAAGAAGAGTTTGCGGCAATGCCATCTGGGTTTCTTTTTGCGAGAGCTTTTAACTTTCACAATCTCAACCTGCTGCACTGGAACTGATGACTTCGGATTCCCAGCAGATGACGTTATAGGAACTTGAGTGGGTGCATAGACGATTCTTGAGGGTTGCGATGTCGATGAATGCGCTGGTGGAGGAAGGGCAGGAAAGTCTCCCTTTGCAAACACCAGCCTGGAACATACAGAATTGTCTGTTTCATCTTCCACTGAGCTCTCCTCCTCTACCATCGAGATGTCGCTTGATGGATTCGGAGGAGGAACGACCTCCGGAGCCACAGAAGGCGGAGATGGTGGTGGCATAACCTCCTTTGGATCATCTGGGTTCATGATGGGGGTGGGGTACTGCTCAAAAGGATGGTTATAACTTTATCGGGTGGAGAAAAACGCTAAGGTGAATGCAAATGACTACCAGACGAACATTTTGGAAGCTCTTTACACGGAGGAGATCCCAGCATTGTACGAAGAGGAGAGCAACAAAGTTTGTGTTCATCAAGATAAGTCTGCTCAACACAGAATTTCATGGCACATATGGAAGAAGAGACTGGCATTCGTACAATACCGTTCTCTGCTATCCCTGTCAAGTCACCTGATGCCTCTCTTATGCACGTTTGTGGTTTTGGCCTTCGCAAAAGGGGTCTCGGAGGGTGTTGCCTCAAAACCATCGCTGGACTTTGGAAAGTGTGTTGCAAAGAGGTATGGAGCGAAATTCCTCTCCCGCCCTGTAAAGAAGTCTGCTAGTATTGCCAGGAATCGGGGGGAACACGTCAAAGTATTGCCAGGAATTGGGGGGAACACGTCAAAGTATTGCCAGGAATCGGGGGGAACACGTCAAAGTATTGCCAGGAATCGGGGGGAACACGTCAAAGTATTGCCAGGAATCGGGGGGAACACGTCAAAGTATTACCAGGAATTGAGGGGAACACGTCAAACATAATCGGTGGTGGAGAAGGGCTTCGCGTGAAGTGATCCTACGTAGAATTTTGTAATCAGATGAATACACTTGATGCACGTTGTACATTTAAAACGAAAGGAGGTGATCTTATAAAATTTTAACTTTATTGTAGGCAATGGCATCGCCCGAAGAGAAAGCTTATGAAATAATGAGAGAGTTAGACGTTAATTACGTGCTTGTTATATTTGGTGGACTAACTGGATACTCTTCAGATGGTAAATGAATTTGAATCTCGATTCTTTTCAGGTTCGTAGTGGATCGTCTTCAGTTTTTTTTTTCTTTTTTCAGATATTAACAAATTCTTGTGGATGGTTCGAATCGGTGGAAGTACAGAAAAAGGGAAGCACATTAAAGAAACGGATTATTACACTTCTGCCGGGGAATTCCGTGTCGACAGAGAAGGTTCACCCACTCTTTTGAATTGTCTCATGTATAAGATGTGCTATTACAAGTTTGGTTCTGTTTACACAGAAGCAGGTAATTGACGTTTTCTTTGACGTTGTCGCGTCGAATACTTAGAAAGCGTTATTGTTGCACGTTAAACTTTGTTTTTTTTGAAAATCCTTCAGGTAAACCACCAGGTTACGACAGAGTTCGCAACGCTGAAATAGGCAATAAAGATTTTGAATTGGATGTTTTAGAAGAAGCCTACACCACAGAACACTGGCTGGTTCGAATTTACAAAGTTAAAGATTTGAGAAACCGAGGAATTTAATAAATGGGCTATTAAAATGAGTTTGGTTTTTCTTGTAAATAAGTGTCAAGTATCAGAGCGTTGCATATCAAATGTCGGATTTCGAGATGGGTTCCGCGCTGAAGCGGAACATATAGTGCCACTGGTGTAAGTACGAGGGTGGGCTGAAAAGTAATGCCTCCATGGCTGTAACTTTTTTTTTATTTTTTAACCGATTTTCAAAATTCTTTTTGTATCTGATACTCGCATTTCTCCTCTATGTAATGCACTATTCACTTTTCGACATAGTCCCCATCCCTTTCCTCGACTAGTCGGGTGAACCCGTCGGAGAGGAATTCCGGGGTTGTCATCGACACGAGGATCGAATGGCAGCTTTGGATCCTCTTCTACAGCACGATATGGCCACACATCAGAGGGGGTTGCAGCGCCTACAGTTCGAAGATGAAAAACTGCAGTTCAAAAATGAAAGACTTTGCACCTTGCGACTTTCACCACTTCCCAAAGAGGAAAGAGCACCTTAAGGGGCACGAGTTGCGTTCTGATGACGAGGTGAAACCTGCCGTTCGGTCTTGGTGTCGACAACAACCCCGGAATTCCCCTCCGACGGGTTCACCCGACTAGTCACGCGTTGGTACAATGCGTGGAAAGGGATGGGGACTATGTCGAAAAGTGAATAGTGCGTTAGATAGAGGAGAAATGTGAGTATCGGATACAAAAAGAATTTTGAAAATCGGTTAAAAAATAAAAAAGTTACAGCCATGGAGGCATTATTTTTCAACCCACCCTAGTAGAAACGTGGATGCCCCCCC
>JAHWFO010094707.1:0-14627 GCA_023313115.1 Rhysida immarginata
CACGATACGACCATCCCGCTTCACGCAGACCAATTATGCGTCCTCTTTCAAAGTCTGTCAGCTGTTGATATGGTACCCTTCGTCGTCGTCGAGGCATGGTGTTCTTTTAAGCAATTACTCTGAAAATCTAATCATTTATACTCTGACTCATTGTATGCAAATATTGCAAATTGCATATGGATTAGACCATTCCATCAGGGTGCTGCGATTTTTATAAACAGTAGTGTATTAAATGACCAAAAGGTGACAATAACTACAAATAAATTTGTGTGGCAGGACGCACAATAATAATAATAATAATATTAATAAAATATGGCATGTAATGTATCAAACGACTTCAATGAGGTGTCATGAATGAATATAACGTAAAATTAATGATAGTCCAAGTTGGTTTCAAGGAAGCTGGTTTAGTGGAACCGTTCTGTTTTAGAGGAACCATTATGGTTCATTGGAACTTTCAATGCTAAAATATTGCATGTAATATATCAAACGACTTGGAATGAGGTATCATGAATGAATATAACGTAAAATCAATGATAGTCGAAATTATGTCAAAGGTACTTGGTTTAATAGTATCATTATAGTCCAATAGAAATTTACAATGTTATCATAGGGCGGTTTTGAAATACAGTTCGCGAATGGTTTAGTTTAACCTGTCGGTACTTGGTTATGTCATTCCTTAATGGTTTTTTAGCTAGACGGATTTGTTAGCTTATCAACCTCCGTTACATCTCCGGTTTTCTGTTTATTTTATTGTATTTTCTCTTATGTGAATTTGGTAATTAAAATACATAAATACATAAATAAATAAATAAAAAATAAATAAATAAATATATAAAATTACCCACAGATACCGAAGCTATGTTCATAAACGATATAGTTACTGGAATTATCGGAATAGGCCGGAAGAACCATTGCAAAACTTCAGCAAACACTTTTATTTCATTGCCAGAAAGTTTCAAGAAGAAGATCATAAACGATATAAAAATTCCTGTTTACCAAAGAAAAAGAAATAGTTTCTCTTAAGAATATTATCTGGAGCAGAAAACATAACTTAATTATAAACCGAATGATAAATATGAAACTTAATGGTAGTACTTGTATCAGCATGGTTTTTTCATTGTTTTAAATACATAACAACCAATTTGCATAACCGATAGGTAAACCTTTAAAAAGCACACATACGAGGGTTGGGGCATAAGTCATGGCAACTATTTTTTATCTCAGAGCTAAGGGATTGTATCATAAAATGTCATATGTCTAAAGGAAGCTGTGACTGGTAGTATGTTTCCACAACATTAGATAGCTCTGTGAGTTCCTAATGTTGCGCAGAGAGCAATGTTAAATCAGTTCTTAGTCAACTGCCGTGCAAGGTGGATGTAACCCGAGTTGAACAACGCTCGTATATCAAAACAGCCGTTCTCTATTTTGATTTCTGATACTTATTCTGTAAAATGAAATCTGTAATCATGTTGCAGAATAAATTTTCCAGAAGCATGAAACGTATGAAACATTACAGGCTTCATGATTCCAGAACATGAAACCTGTAATGTTGTCAACTACTTAATAAACATGAGAAGCAAATGTTAACTACAGTGTTGGCGTGTTGTTAAATTATTTTAAGGTCGTTTTGCGCCTTTTACACAAGTTATATACAGCTCTGAACAAGTACAAACATCCATGCCCACGGCGAGATTCGAACCCACGAGCAGGTAGATTCGAGAACTAAAAAGCCTATGCCTTAGCCCTCGCGGCCGGCTCAATTCGAAGGACAAAAAGGCTTATTTCGCTGTTCATTAACCTAAAAATCAACTTTTGCCCGGAAAGTTCAGCAATTCTCACCGTACTATTCAGCGGAATTCCTCTGAAGAGTTGTTTAGCCATGCAGCTTCGATAGCCATCAGTGTTGCAGGTGCAGGCTCTTGTCCACGAATGGATTGTTCAAGGATATCCCAAATATACTCAGAGAAGTTCGATATCTGGCGATCTAGGTGACTATTTCATTCATTAGAATTTTCAGCATGTGTTACAAAACAATCGCAAGTAATGTTTGCCAGGTGAAATGGTGCATGAAGGCCATGAAGGGCTGCAAATGGTCACGAAGCAGCTGGATTCTCAGTCAATAGTAAATTCACTTTGATCTTTGGTAAGTTCACTTCCAATGGCATACTGTAAATAAAAACACTCTTGTTGGTCTTCTTCTGCCATATCCCATCTTTGAAAATTTCGCTGCACTGATCTCACAGATATGTTTCGACAACGCCCCTTATTGAATGTGGCTGTTAATTGAGATAGTGACTTGTGCCTGTTACAAAGGACCATTCTGCTGAGATGTCGCTGGTCACGAGCATTTAGCAGTCGAGGTCAGGCACGGTGCTGTCATTAGTGGGAGGCAATGCCAGAAATGCTCTGTGTTCCCCCTTGTCACTGTGGATCGAGAAATATTGAATAGTCGCATCGTCTAGCTCCAACTATCATTCTACATTCAAACTCTTGATCTATAGCCACAATCACGTTTCAAGATGTTTCAGATGAGTGAGTGCTAATAGTTGATCTGACAACACTGATAAAGCTCTGCCCATTTATATACTTTTATGCGATGCAAGCGACACCTGAAAATTAGCATACGACTCTCCCTTGACTCTTGGCGCTTCAGGTATTTCAACCAGTGATGGAGTTCAAAATTTTTGGCTACTGTATCTAAAGATGAATGCTCCCCTTCCCCTTCCAGGAGAAGAGAAACATCGAGTACTCATTATCTAGAAGTACTTAATAACGGATAAAAAAAATAATTCTTATTTCTGAACGGGATTTTTCGTTAAAAAGTAAGCATAAAACCTTCTATTAAATATACTCACATGATCAAATATTAATCACAAATATATATAGCATGTTTTCAGCGCCACCATTCTTTCACAAGCATGCTTAGACCAGTGTTTCCTAAATGTCCCTTACCAAAATAATGTCTAGCCAAGGCATTAAAAAAATTTAATCGGGTCGCCCCTACCTACTCTTCTAAATAAGATATAGAGAGCGACCTGATTGACCCACATTCCTAATGTTGCAATCTAAACTAGGAATTTCATGAACCACATTTGTGCTTTCCACCAAATTACGAAATTCCTCTTTTTATACACTTTTATTAAAATTGCGTTTCTGTATGTCCACGTCTGTCTGTCTGGGTCAAATTTTGTAATCAAAATTAAACCAATTTCCCGACAAGTTAGAGAGCTGAAATTTGATACACATACCCAGGACCGATGACAATGCATGATAAAAAAAATTTTAAAATCGGTTTGCTGGTTCGTGTTCTAATGATACTAATTCATTACTACGAATTGCCCAGTTAACACAAGAAACAATTCGTCATGACCATGGGTTAAATGTACCTGTTTTTTATTGTTGCTAAGCACGAATAAAAGCGTGATTTGGAACATAAACTTCTTTTTTTCCTCTTATTTTGTTCACTATACAATTATGTTAACTCTTTATAATTACCAATTATTCTGGATTTATTTTCCTTATCATTTTTCTTGATCGCTTGCATATTTAGTAACCTCTTTTTAATTGTATTGTTTATTTCAGTAACTCTTTGTATTTTCCTCTTTAAAGCATTGTTTAATTTGGTCGAATAAGAAGTAATAAGCCATGGAAAGTTGTTGTAGATTTTTCCTATTATTTTGAAAACTTTTGATTTTAATTTTAACAATTACAGTCTGTGTTTACGTTTTTTTCCATTTTTTAATTTATTTTTTGAACTAGATAAGAATATGGTGAACTTAATTGTTTAGCTCTAGGTATAGAATTAATAACTGTATTTCCTCACAATTTTCATACAGCCTGTTTCAGCTTCTTAGTAAACAGATGCGGATATTGCTTGCTTTCAAATTGCGACGAATTAACTATGACACCAACATTAAAACTGAGTTTAGTCGGTTAAACTTTAAGGGGGGGGGCCCTAAATTATTTAGAGAGATTTTAACAGCTGTAATGTATTGGCTTGTTTTATTCTTGTGGTTTGTTGATTAGAGTTATAGTTTATTATTGCAATTATATTGTACATTGTTTTTTGTTAAAATTAAATTATTTTGGGGGGATAATTTCTCATGTTGCAATATATTTAGCATATGTACGCTATCATTGCTACTAATAGAATTCTCGCAGGGGATCATCAATATAGAGACACGACCCTAGCTGATTTTACGTGTAATGCACATCTTTCGCGCACAGGTTCTGTTTCTACAACACGAGAATAGTGCATCTTCAGATATCTGACACGGTCATCACTGTCTACATTACATGAAATTAGCAGTCAGGGGTTTTTTATGGCAGACATCTTGAACAACAAATACAAATGAACTGCTATTAAGCGACTTACTAGTAGATTATGAAATCATCCAAGATGAATATACCAGCGACTCAGAATTTAATACCTGTCAAAAGTCTAAATGGAACCAATGTTGCAAACCTTAAATTACTCTCATTAATTATTCTTCAGATTGAATGTGTGCTGTTTGTGGTTACTTTTAATCTCTACTAAATAAATAAAAAAATAAATAAATAACTAAATAAATAAATAAATTACACAATCAACGGTTTTCATGAATTTAATTACATTTATATTCAAATTTTTACAAAACATTTTTTAACGTTAAATTTGTTATTTATCATAATGCAGCCAAGCGAGCTATGAAGTGTCTGATGCGTCCGCAGGCCGATACACAGGATTTATGATTAATTCTTCAGGGATTTGCAGGCCAAAACACAGGTATCATGATTAATTCTTCAGGGCTTTTTCAAAGTCCGTTAACTGGCCGCCATGTTTCCAAACATTCGGGGAAACCTAGTCCGCGGGTCCAGCCTTGCGTCGCTTCCCAGACCCATCAGTTGGACCCCGGATAGCTTGCGCATCTGTTTGCTGTAGTGCTTGTATATTATTGTTGTTGATTGCACTGCATTGCATGAATGGTTATGATGAAATTTTAAAAATAATGTATTACATTGATAATAACACCAGCACCCAAACAGATAATTATCCTTGAAATAAATCATTTGTAAGGGTTGTTTAAAAATGCTGTGGGGCACAAGTTTATATGGTGATATTTCTTGTAAGATAAAACGACTTAACTATAAAACCGGCTGCAGAGAAATACCACACTCGTAAAAATCTGTCAACCGAGAAATTCCGCTACCATAAAAACCATCTGGCGAGAAATTCCGCCATCGCAAAAACTATCTACGGTGAAATTCCGCAATCGCAAAAACCGTTTATGGATAAATTCTACAATCGTAAAAACCATCTATGGTGAAATTCCACATATGTAAAAACTGTCTTTAGAGAAATTCTGCAATTGTAAAAACTGTCTATGGAGATATTCCACATGCGCAAATTATCTATAGAGAATTTTTTGTCATTGCAAAACCCTTCCCCGTAGAAATTCCGGCTTTGCCAAAAACAACCTTACCTGTAATCCTGTTGTGATAAAACTGTACATTGGATAATTTGGATAATTATAATGGGATAATTGGAGTATGAATTACGGATGTTGTGGCTTTTGAAATAAAGTGCGTTCAAAAATAGATTTACGTCATTCAATATTCAACATAGCCTATGGAAACTCTTGCGGAAATTTTCTCTATTTCCCGTTTTTTTCATCATGGAAATTAATTAAACTGTTAAATTTATGCAATACTCTTCGGCTGTTGTAGCTGGTTGTTCGGGAAGCGGAAAGTCTAAATTAGTAGCTTAAATGTTAAAGTATAGAGATGAAGTGATGGACTCGCCACCTATGGAAGTAATTTACTGCTTTGGAGCTTTAATCCCACTGCTTGTTAAAAATCTGAACCTACTTAACATTACGTTTCATGCAGCGGTACCAGATGAAAAGTTGATACATGAACGTATACCTGAACGGGCTTTACTGATTTTAGACGATTTATTAAATGAAGTGAAAAATAACGACATTGTTGAGAAAATCTACACGCGATACAGTCATCACCTCAACTTCTCTGTATTGTTAATAACTCAGAACCTCTTCACTCATTCAAAAATCATCCGCACAATAAGTTTAAATACTCTGTTCATCTTTCTGCTAAAGTCACCTAGAGACATATGACAGATTCGCACCTTGGCATTGCAAACAGGCTACGGACATTTACTCATCGAAGCCTTTAAAGATGCCACCCAGGAACCCCATAGTTATTTACTACTTGATTTAACTCAGAGTTGCCCTGATGTTCCGAGATTGCATGGTAAGATTTTTCCGCACAAAAAAACGTATCTTGGTTTATATGGATAAAACGCGGAGTCAATGATGTCGAACATCATTTTTAAATCGACTGAATAGGGAGGTGACACAACAATGATTCCTCTGGCTGTGAAACATCTTCATTTTCTCGGAGCTTTGAAACACTCGACTCATCAGCATAGGAAAGTATTAATGCAATAGTCAACCCTTAATCAAGTTAAAGCGCTGTATGAGATCTGTCATAACATTCTACATCATAGAGTCAACTGGACACTACCCATGAAACAACATTTGCGGAAAATAAAAGGTTAAGCCCATAAAAAAATTTCATTAAGGGCCAGGAAAACTTATCTGAACCAACGTGGAAACGAATTCCTGCTGCGAGGAAGCGTAGCTGCACCTATTTTTGAAAAAATGAATTAGTTAAGAATATCCAAAAGTACGTTTTACTACCTGCTCACGAATGTCATAGGTTCCTTCACGCTACGGTCCAGAGCATCCCCGTGTCATTACGTCCCGTTGAACATTTTCAACCTAAGGCTGAACCTACTGTGGTTAATGATGTTGAAAAAAAAAACGTAATAAATAACTGGATTTTCAAATCAACGAGATTTTAAAAGCATCAAATTTGAAAGTGCATCAATACACTTCAAAAATATCTAAGAGCTAAGTGCCGTGAAGCCCATTCGAAACAAACAAGTCTTTCAACCCAAACCGACACTCAATCACCTTCAAACCAGTCTTTAATGCCCCAAACGCTGTCACCGCAATCCCTTCAAGAAACACCTACATATCTGTATCTACAACAACTCGTCCATTCACCCGATTTTCGCATGTCTACAGACTTATAAGAAAAAATCCAAAATGATGGTGATATCGCAATGGTTAGCACTCCCACCAACGCCTACGATGAGGTCAGCCGACCAGGAATAGTAGCGACTTTGTTTGTTGAACAGACATCCCCACGTACAACCTTCATCGAGACACTTCGAAAGAGATCTGATGTTATCACATAGAATATAAAAGGAACTGTGTCAATAGGCGGGAAATCAATACGAGGATCGAATATTAATAGTTTAATATAGGACGTATTATCACCCATCACTTACCTGAAGAAACATCTACCCGGGCGAGCTATGTTTACCAATATGATACATCATATCAAAATCCCTGAAAAATTATCGTGAATCTTGTGTATCGGCCTGCGAACACCTCTGACACATCAAAGCTCGCTTGGCTATATTATGATAAATAACAATTTAACGTAAAAAATTAATTTTTATTGCAATGATAAAATTTATTCTAATGTTTTGTAAAAATATAAATAAAAATGTAATTTAATACATCAAAACCGTTGATTGTGTAATTTATTTATTTATTTATTTATTTATTTATTTATTTATTTATTTATTAGAGATTAAAAGTAACCACAAACAAACACAAATTCAATCTGAATTCGAAAAGTTTATTTGAACAAATGAATATACAGAAATTGAATAAAATAATAATAATAATAATAATAATAATAATAATAATAATAATTAGAATAATTAAACAGAGTAATTTAAAGGTTTGCAACATTGGTTCCATTTGGACATTTAACAGGTATTAAATTCAGAGTCGCTAGTTGGATAATTTCATATTTCACAAGTAAGTCATTTAAAAGCAGTCCATTTGTGTGTGTTTTTTAAGATGTTTGCCATAGAATAATCACTGGCTGCTAATTTCAGGTAATGTAGACAGTGATGACCGCAGGTGTCAAAATCTGCTGTTGCACTATTCTCGTGTTGTAGATCCATTTTTCCACGTGCATAAGCATGAACGGTTGCAACAGGGGTTGAGGAAACATTCCAAAAGAATCAAAGATGTACAGGGTGATTCAGTCAATTTCTGACAATTTCAGTACTACACTACTGTTTATAAAAATCGCAACACCTGATGGAATAGCCCTATCTGCACTAAATTTGGAGCATTTGCATATCATGGGTCAGAAAAGAAACCATTAGATTTTCAGGTCAATACAATGCGTTTTATTGTCACATTAGTATCGGGTGAAACCACCGTGGGATGCAATTACAGCCTCTAAACGTCGTGGCATTGAGTCAAACAAGCTCTGAATAAAGGCCTGGGGAATGTCCTGCCATGCTCTGTCTACATGGGTATACAGTTCATCCACAGTTGCTGAAGCAGGAGTCTGACGAGCCAATCGATGAGCAACCCTGTCCCACACATGTTCGATTGGAGACATGTCTGGTGAACGCGCAGGCCAGGTGAACATAAGCGTCTGATGTGCTTGGAAAAAAGCGAGGACATTTCTGGCCACATGCGGTCGGGCATTGTCCTGTTGGAATACAGCGCCTGGAAGGGGATGACCTCGGGATGCACAACTTCCCTGATGTACCGGTCACTGTTCAGATTGCCATGGATTCTGATCAGACGGGAACGGCCATGGTAACTGATTGCACCCCACACCATCACCCCTGGCGTTTGTCCTGAATGACACTGCAGGATGCATTCTGGAAGGTCGCGCTCGCCACGATGTCTTCTGACTCATATCCTGCCATCATGGTGCTGCAAGTTAAACCTTGACTCATCCGAAAACACAACTTGTTGCCATTCAGCTTGCTACTGTTGATGGGCCCATTGCAACCTGAGGCGCCGGTGGTTTTGAGTCAAAGGAATCCGCAACAATGGTACTCGTGCCATCAATCCTCTGGAAATCAAACGGCATCGTACAGTGCTAGCAGACATTGTCCTGCCTATTGTAGCACCCCAGTGTTGTGCTAACACTGTGGAAGTGGCTGTACGATCTGCTACACACATGCGATAGAGGTGTCTGTCATCTCGCGGTGTCGTCGTGCTGGGTCTTCCTGAGCCTGGTCTTCGGTGTGCCCTGTTCTCTTCGCTCCACTGCCTCCATGCACGCATAATTGTCGTTGCATTACGTCCTACACGAGCAGCAATGTCACGATACGACCATCCCGCTTCACGCAGACCAATTATGCGTCCTCTTTCAAAGTCTGTCAGCTGTTGATATGGTACCCTTCGTCGTCGTCGAGGCATGGTGTTCTTTTAAGCAATTACTCTGAAAATCTAATCATTTATACTCTGACTCATTGTATGCAAATATTGCAAATTGCATATGGATTAGACCATTCCATCAGGGTGCTGCGATTTTTATAAACAGTAGTGTATTAAATGACCAAAAGGTGACAATAACTACAAATAAATTTGTGTGGCAGGACGCACAATAATAATAATAATAATATTAATAAAATATGGCATGTAATGTATCAAACGACTTCAATGAGGTGTCATGAATGAATATAACGTAAAATTAATGATAGTCCAAGTTGGTTTCAAGGAAGCTGGTTTAGTGGAACCGTTCTGTTTTAGAGGAACCATTATGGTTCATTGGAACTTTCAATGCTAAAATATTGCATGTAATATATCAAACGACTTGGAATGAGGTATCATGAATGAATATAACGTAAAATCAATGATAGTCGAAATTATGTCAAAGGTACTTGGTTTAATAGTATCATTATAGTCCAATAGAAATTTACAATGTTATCATAGGGCGGTTTTGAAATACAGTTCGCGAATGGTTTAGTTTAACCTGTCGGTACTTGGTTATGTCATTCCTTAATGGTTTTTTAGCTAGACGGATTTGTTAGCTTATCAACCTCCGTTACATCTCCGGTTTTCTGTTTATTTTATTGTATTTTCTCTTATGTGAATTTGGTAATTAAAATACATAAATACATAAATAAATAAATAAAAAATAAATAAATAAATATATAAAATTACCCACAGATACCGAAGCTATGTTCATAAACGATATAGTTACTGGAATTATCGGAATAGGCCGGAAGAACCATTGCAAAACTTCAGCAAACACTTTTATTTCATTGCCAGAAAGTTTCAAGAAGAAGATCATAAACGATATAAAAATTCCTGTTTACCAAAGAAAAAGAAATAGTTTCTCTTAAGAATATTATCTGGAGCAGAAAACATAACTTAATTATAAACCGAATGATAAATATGAAACTTAATGGTAGTACTTGTATCAGCATGGTTTTTTCATTGTTTTAAATACATAACAACCAATTTGCATAACCGATAGGTAAACCTTTAAAAAGCACACATACGAGGGTTGGGGCATAAGTCATGGCAACTATTTTTTATCTCAGAGCTAAGGGATTGTATCATAAAATGTCATATGTCTAAAGGAAGCTGTGACTGGTAGTATGTTTCCACAACATTAGATAGCTCTGTGAGTTCCTAATGTTGCGCAGAGAGCAATGTTAAATCAGTTCTTAGTCAACTGCCGTGCAAGGTGGATGTAACCCGAGTTGAACAACGCTCGTATATCAAAACAGCCGTTCTCTATTTTGATTTCTGATACTTATTCTGTAAAATGAAATCTGTAATCATGTTGCAGAATAAATTTTCCAGAAGCATGAAACGTATGAAACATTACAGGCTTCATGATTCCAGAACATGAAACCTGTAATGTTGTCAACTACTTAATAAACATGAGAAGCAAATGTTAACTACAGTGTTGGCGTGTTGTTAAATTATTTTAAGGTCGTTTTGCGCCTTTTACACAAGTTATATACAGCTCTGAACAAGTACAAACATCCATGCCCACGGCGAGATTCGAACCCACGAGCAGGTAGATTCGAGAACTAAAAAGCCTATGCCTTAGCCCTCGCGGCCGGCTCAATTCGAAGGACAAAAAGGCTTATTTCGCTGTTCATTAACCTAAAAATCAACTTTTGCCCGGAAAGTTCAGCAATTCTCACCGTACTATTCAGCGGAATTCCTCTGAAGAGTTGTTTAGCCATGCAGCTTCGATAGCCATCAGTGTTGCAGGTGCAGGCTCTTGTCCACGAATGGATTGTTCAAGGATATCCCAAATATACTCAGAGAAGTTCGATATCTGGCGATCTAGGTGACTATTTCATTCATTAGAATTTTCAGCATGTGTTACAAAACAATCGCAAGTAATGTTTGCCAGGTGAAATGGTGCATGAAGGCCATGAAGGGCTGCAAATGGTCACGAAGCAGCTGGATTCTCAGTCAATAGTAAATTCACTTTGATCTTTGGTAAGTTCACTTCCAATGGCATACTGTAAATAAAAACACTCTTGTTGGTCTTCTTCTGCCATATCCCATCTTTGAAAATTTCGCTGCACTGATCTCACAGATATGTTTCGACAACGCCCCTTATTGAATGTGGCTGTTAATTGAGATAGTGACTTGTGCCTGTTACAAAGGACCATTCTGCTGAGATGTCGCTGGTCACGAGCATTTAGCAGTCGAGGTCAGGCACGGTGCTGTCATTAGTGGGAGGCAATGCCAGAAATGCTCTGTGTTCCCCCTTGTCACTGTGGATCGAGAAATATTGAATAGTCGCATCGTCTAGCTCCAACTATCATTCTACATTCAAACTCTTGATCTATAGCCACAATCACGTTTCAAGATGTTTCAGATGAGTGAGTGCTAATAGTTGATCTGACAACACTGATAAAGCTCTGCCCATTTATATACTTTTATGCGATGCAAGCGACACCTGAAAATTAGCATACGACTCTCCCTTGACTCTTGGCGCTTCAGGTATTTCAACCAGTGATGGAGTTCAAAATTTTTGGCTACTGTATCTAAAGATGAATGCTCCCCTTCCCCTTCCAGGAGAAGAGAAACATCGAGTACTCATTATCTAGAAGTACTTAATAACGGATAAAAAAAATAATTCTTATTTCTGAACGGGATTTTTCGTTAAAAAGTAAGCATAAAACCTTCTATTAAATATACTCACATGATCAAATATTAATCACAAATATATATAGCATGTTTTCAGCGCCACCATTCTTTCACAAGCATGCTTAGACCAGTGTTTCCTAAATGTCCCTTACCAAAATAATGTCTAGCCAAGGCATTAAAAAAATTTAATCGGGTCGCCCCTACCTACTCTTCTAAATAAGATATAGAGAGCGACCTGATTGACCCACATTCCTAATGTTGCAATCTAAACTAGGAATTTCATGAACCACATTTGTGCTTTCCACCAAATTACGAAATTCCTCTTTTTATACACTTTTATTAAAATTGCGTTTCTGTATGTCCACGTCTGTCTGTCTGGGTCAAATTTTGTAATCAAAATTAAACCAATTTCCCGACAAGTTAGAGAGCTGAAATTTGATACACATACCCAGGACCGATGACAATGCATGATAAAAAAAATTTTAAAATCGGTTTGCTGGTTCGTGTTCTAATGATACTAATTCATTACTACGAATTGCCCAGTTAACACAAGAAACAATTCGTCATGACCATGGGTTAAATGTACCTGTTTTTTATTGTTGCTAAGCACGAATAAAAGCGTGATTTGGAACATAAACTTCTTTTTTTCCTCTTATTTTGTTCACTATACAATTATGTTAACTCTTTATAATTACCAATTATTCTGGATTTATTTTCCTTATCATTTTTCTTGATCGCTTGCATATTTAGTAACCTCTTTTTAATTGTATTGTTTATTTCAGTAACTCTTTGTATTTTCCTCTTTAAAGCATTGTTTAATTTGGTCGAATAAGAAGTAATAAGCCATGGAAAGTTGTTGTAGATTTTTCCTATTATTTTGAAAACTTTTGATTTTAATTTTAACAATTACAGTCTGTGTTTACGTTTTTTTCCATTTTTTAATTTATTTTTTGAACTAGATAAGAATATGGTGAACTTAATTGTTTAGCTCTAGGTATAGAATTAATAACTGTATTTCCTCACAATTTTCATACAGCCTGTTTCAGCTTCTTAGTAAACAGATGCGGATATTGCTTGCTTTCAAATTGCGACGAATTAACTATGACACCAACATTAAAACTGAGTTTAGTCGGTTAAACTTTAAGGGGGGGGGCCCTAAATTATTTAGAGAGATTTTAACAGCTGTAATGTATTGGCTTGTTTTATTCTTGTGGTTTGTTGATTAGAGTTATAGTTTATTATTGCAATTATATTGTACATTGTTTTTTGTTAAAATTAAATTATTTTGGGGGGATAATTTCTCATGTTGCAATATATTTAGCATATGTACGCTATCATTGCTACTAATAGAATTCTCGCAGGGGATCATCAATATAGAGACACGACCCTAGCTGATTTTACGTGTAATGCACATCTTTCGCGCACAGGTTCTGTTTCTACAACACGAGAATAGTGCATCTTCAGATATCTGACACGGTCATCACTGTCTACATTACATGAAATTAGCAGTCAGGGGTTTTTTATGGCAGACATCTTGAACAACAAATACAAATGAACTGCTATTAAGCGACTTACTAGTAGATTATGAAATCATCCAAGATGAATATACCAGCGACTCAGAATTTAATACCTGTCAAAAGTCTAAATGGAACCAATGTTGCAAACCTTAAATTACTCTCATTAATTATTCTTCAGATTGAATGTGTGCTGTTTGTGGTTACTTTTAATCTCTACTAAATAAATAAAAAAATAAATAAATAACTAAATAAATAAATAAATTACACAATCAACGGTTTTCATGAATTTAATTACATTTATATTCAAATTTTTACAAAACATTTTTTAACGTTAAATTTGTTATTTATCATAATGCAGCCAAGCGAGCTATGAAGTGTCTGATGCGTCCGCAGGCCGATACACAGGATTTATGATTAATTCTTCAGGGATTTGCAGGCCAAAACACAGGTATCATGATTAATTCTTCAGGGCTTTTTCAAAGTCCGTTAACTGGCCGCCATGTTTCCAAACATTCGGGGAAACCTAGTCCGCGGGTCCAGCCTTGCGTCGCTTCCCAGACCCATCAGTTGGACCCCGGATAGCTTGCGCATCTGTTTGCTGTAGTGCTTGTATATTATTGTTGTTGATTGCACTGCATTGCATGAATGGTTATGATGAAATTTTAAAAATAATGTATTACATTGATAATAACACCAGCACCCAAACAGATAATTATCCTTGAAATAAATCATTTGTAAGGGTTGTTTAAAAATGCTGTGGGGCACAAGTTTATATGGTGATATTTCTTGTAAGATAAAACGACTTAACTATAAAACCGGCTGCAGAGAAATACCACACTCGTAAAAATCTGTCAACCGAGAAATTCCGCTACCATAAAAACCATCTGGCGAGAAATTCCGCCATCGCAAAAACTATCTACGGTGAAATTCCGCAATCGCAAAAACCGTTTATGGATAAATTCTACAATCGTAAAAACCATCTATGGTGAAATTCCACATATGTAAAAACTGTCTTTAGAGAAATTCTGCAATTGTAAAAACTGTCTATGGAGATATTCCACATGCGCAAATTATCTATAGAGAATTTTTTGTC
>JAHWFO010094711.1:0-11123 GCA_023313115.1 Rhysida immarginata
ACTATCATACTGTAAATCGCTTTTTACGAATCAACTCCCAAAAGTATCATTTTGTTGCAAAGCCATTTTCTATACTTTTGAGGCAAAAGCAATTCGGAAACAATACTGAAATTTATATACAAGGAAAAGAATAATTAAAAATTTGTTGCACTGTATAGTTTTATCCAAAAATATGGAGCTCTAAATTTCGACTGATTAAAACTAAATCAGATCTCACAAAATAATTCAAAATTGAAAAAAAAAAATAACAGTAAAAATGGATTCAAAATAAAGGGGAGCAGGATAAAGGTTAGAATATCCTTACTATATAAACATTTAAAAAAAAAATTTTTCTAGGTCATAGAGTTTCGTTTGTGCTGGATTGTTCCGTAAAAAAATTTCGTTTGTGCAAAAGATCTCCCATTCGTCAAAGATATAACAATGGGAGATCTTTTTGAGGAGGGGTGAATTGAAGTGCTTTAAAGGAATATCCATATATTTCTTTTCGGAGTAAAGTATTTCTCTTAGAGAATTGCTTCTCATAGCAAACAGGCTTCCTTCTTTGCCTTCACAGCTATTTGAACTTCACAGTTCCACCATGCAACCCTTTTCTCACTGCCCTGCGCCACACTCAACCGCTTACGACCACTCCCACTGTTTCAACTGTGTAATGATCACTGGGTAGTTCTTTGAACCTTGAAGATAGGTTACCGTATATCTTCTAATAGTAGCCCCCGGCGTCTATTTTTTCAACTGAATCACTAACCGGGCTTTTTTTAAAGACCGGCGTTTATTTTAAACACCACATCATATGACCGCTTTGGAGTCATGTCTTTTTTTTATACAGAATATGGTAGTGTACATTAAACAGTCCTTACGGACAAGATACCTTGAGAACTAAGGGCTGAATAGCAGAGTACATGATATCGAAACTCAAAGCAGTGTGCTGGGAATCCCCTCTAGCCCGTGTATACGTGAATCCCGAAAGCGGCTCACGTGAACAGCTGTGTTTAGGAGAGTCCCCCGCGTTTATTTAGCAATCTTAATTTTGAAACTCGGCGTTTATTAGAGACCAGCGACAATTGGAGACCAGACGTTTATTAGAAGATATACGGTATCTGTAAAGGTCTTCCTCAGAGCTCTATCCTCCAATGCCTCCCAATTGATACACCAAATCTGTCTGGACTTTTTACTTCACTTGGTTGGCATGAATTCAGAGAACCACAAAGTGTAGACAACAAGGTGGTGATTACTTGGGTTCTAGGACAATTCCCCCCTTTCAACTGCTCTCTAGGACAACTGCCCCTTGGATAATCGCCCCCTGGACAACTGCCCTTCCCCCTAGGACAATTACTCCCAAATTGCCTAATAATTAATAAAATGTTTTAAAAACTTAATTTTGCTTTAATTTTCATAAAGACCGACCGCTGTTTAAGGTGCGTACACACTAGCGAACGCATGAGACCGTCAGTGTGTACGTCAAAGCGAACGCTTCCGAACGCATTCGTTTGCCTCCGCTCGGGTTCGCTCGGGTTCGCTCGGGTTCGCTCGGGAGGCAGTAAATCAAAGAAAAAAGGTGCTCGTCTTGGTTATACTGTGGTGTGTACGTCAAGAAGAACGCTTTTGTTGTTTAGTAGTCAGCAACAGAGACAAATGAAGAAAATGTTTACTTTCATTTGTCTCTGGTCAGCATGGTCACAGATTAACGATTACACAGATGGGACAATCAATGCTAAGCGAAGGGAAACAGGATGACTCATCAAAACGATTGTAGCGGTACAGTGGAACCGCAGCCTAAAACAGTGTTGCCAAGTTGGTAGATTTTCTACTACATGTGGTAGGAAAATAAATTAAAAGTAGATTTGTAGTAGAAAAACAACTCGTGGTAGATTAGTGGTAGATTAATAAGATTGAACGATGCATCGATGGTTTTCAAATTAGCATATATGCATCGGAAATATATCGCCACGTTATGAGTGTTTCACGCCAGACAGGCAACGGCCAATCAGAAGCGAGCGTTAGCGCACGGGCCGATAGGAGATTTCTTGGGATATATAAGCAGGGGTCTGATATCAAGCGTGGCATCTTGAAGAATTCAGCCCTGATTCAGCCAGCTCTAGACTAATACTGACACCAACGCTTCGGACCAAAGACATCAGACCACACCTCCCGGACCTGCTTTACGAGTAAGTACCCCTTTACTATGTTCCTCCCATTGCTGCCTACGACAACTTGTGGCCGTGCCTATGTCCAATGGTCGTGCCATTGTCCAGATTATGTTGAAAAATTGATGAGATGCGTGTATTCCAGAAATCAAAATTTTATTCTATACTAGGTTTTTGTTTAAATTTAAAGTATCAGTGACGAATCAAAGGTGGAAACTTTCCTAAATTATTAAACATCGAAAAAGATCGATGAAAACCTTCGATATATCGAGTTTTTTTAAGCAGGAAATGCACGATTTGTTAACATTTCTAATTTGGCAAAAGCATTTTTGTTAGGAAATATGCACGTACTGTGTGTAGTAGGAAAATGTGGTAGAAAAAAAAAATTGTAGTAGATTGTGGTAGGAAAAGGACCCGGATGTTGTAGGAAATCTGGTGGAAGACTTGGCAACACTGGCCTAAAATGTCATAGCAGATTAATGCAATACGTCTTGAATTGGGCTCTTAAACATTTTTTCCTGGACTTTTAAAATTTTTATATCGAAGAAAAAAATTTAAAAGGATAGTTTTGTTAATTTTTTATCTTTATAATGTATTTTTTTCTTCGTTAGGAAGATATTTTGATCTATTTAAAGTAAGTTTCAGAAATAAATTCATTGCTTTTGTAAGGTATTAATTTTTTTTGCTGTAGATTAGGTAAAAATAAAGAAAAGCGAAAAATTTAAAGCGCCAAATTGTAAGTTGTAATAAAAAAATTAATTTTAAAGTCAAGTTATTGTTTGATATCTATTCAATTTTCTACACATGTTCAACATTAAATCTTTGACGTTTGAAATGTTCTTTTTTTTTTAATTTACTTAAAAACACATTTATCCATATTCAATTATGTCTAAATGAATGAAGAAAACTATCATTAAAAAATATATATAAATTGTTTATTAATTAATCATTATAACTTCGCTTTTGAGAGCAAAATGTTGCGACCCGACCATTGATGAAATAATGGCAAAATACGGTATATTTAAAAAAAATTTTCCTTTAAATTTTAACTAGTATTTTGAACATATAGTAACATACTACAATTATTACTAATAAAAATAATATAAATAAAGATAAATACCAGTTTGCATGAAATGGAACAAGACGGTCAATGCAAAAGTCCTATATTTCTATTGTGCATTGTGGAGCAGCTATGGGAGTCAGTTTCCATTCCTTGATGACACAAAATAAGTTTTACCATCTAAACCTATATCATCACATATTCTAGCTGAAATAATGCTAAATTTTGAAATTGAAGGATTTCCAGATCCTGAAGACATATTTATGGCTGTTTGCAATATGATGTAATTATCAAATGACTTTTGTCAGACTGATCTATTTTCGTGTCTTCGATAAGTGTATACGTTTGCAAATATCTAAGAAGCTATCCCTTCTCATATCATTTACTCCTAATTCGTTTCTCAGATCAGAAGATGATTCCGAACGTTTGCTGGGAACTTAATTTTAACCGGATAAATGCAGTTTGGAAAAAATATATTTAATTTTGCTTTTCTTGTTCTTTTTTTATATTTTCCCGTTTCTTCTTATTTGATATGAATAACCGCCAAATTCTTCGTTGAATATTTATTTGACACAAATATTTTTGCTTTAGTTCGCCATTGCGTACCATTCAAGTTATGAACTAACCCACCCTCGTCTACATTTGAAAAATCTTCATCAGAATTTTTATTAGCTTCAGGTGGTTCAATTAAAAATTTTTCTGTGGAAATTGCAAACCTATGTTTCAACATCAAAGTAAAGAAATCACTAATGTCAACCAAACTTTTTTGCTTTAGAAAGAATGTGATGGAAATTCCGGATTAATTAATTCACTCACTGTACCATCTGAGAAATGAGTTGACAGGCTCAAAATATGTGAAGGTCTCACTAATAAAAAAAATTTAAATATTCTACACTTGGCAAACATAAAACCGAGATTAATTGATTATTATATTCATTACAACTCATTTGATTGGTTTAAAGGTTGTCCTGAGAAAATGACTTTGGGTCTTAACATATTTGCTGAAATCAAAATTTCCTCAACTGCGAAATGGCTCAATGAAAATAAAATTAAAAAACCAAGGAGGAAAATAAAAATGAAAAAACTAGCACATGTATGAACCTGAATTTGTTACTATAAATATTTTTCTAAATATTTCTTTTCATTGCATTTATATTCGTTTTTATTTTACTCAGCAAATTTCTCCTCTTTATATATTGTAAATTCTGAAAAAAAAAACTGTATTTTTTTAATTGATCTAATAAAAATATCTCAATTTCAGCAATGGAGTCGTCTCCTCTTTTTCAAAAAAATTTTCTGGGTAGATTACAAGCACAGATTATCTATAACAAATTAATCTGTGTTTACAACTATTAAATTTGATCTGCAAAGTAACATAGATGTTTATTAAAAAATGATTCATTTAATGTATTTTGTCAGATTGTTTTGTAAACCGATGTTTGAAACTTCAAGATTCATCCAGTAACAGTTTTCTATCGATTATTTTTCCTTTAAAGATTAAAAGTGTTAATATTTGTCACGAACATTGCTCAGCAACAATGCTGTTTACGTTCAGAGAACTTTAGAGCTGCTGGCGTGGCCCCACTGTAACGCCAGCTGGCGCATGAGTCGCAGCCACGTGACCTGTTTCCATTTGCTCCATAGGATTCCCTTCAATTGTCCCATCTGTGTAATCGTTAATCTGTGGCAAGGTTGTTAAGGAGAAGGTGGCCTTTATCGGGGTGATCGATGGTGATTGGCTGCTGACGTGTGACGTCAATTGGAAGGTTTGGAGCAGACGAACGCCATAGAAAACTATAGGAAATAGCGGGGGGACCCTTATTTTCCAGCCTATTTCTACTATCTATCACCGATATAAATGAAGAAAAGATTTTTATATAAATAATTTATTGGAATAATATGTGTTTAAAATTCAGAGATTGCAAATAAAAGGCCTATTTATATACATTTGGCACTGAAATACAAAAGCAAATAGTGCAACAGCGAGGCCACCATGTCAAAGCAGTTATTCAACGATTAACCTGTTACAGTATTCAGTCATTTAACATTAAGTGTTAATACAGCATTAAAACATCTGCCGATAACTGTGTGGTTGTAAAAATATGATAGGAAGAAAAAAAAAAAGTAATGCCTACATACCCGATCACTTTCTGTTTGAGTCTGACCGAACACTTTCGTTTTGCTCAAATTACAATTTGAGAGTGAAAGCGTATCCCACGTCGTCGTTTTTCCGAACGTGGTTTATAGTCTTCAAATGAATCTGAAGCCACTGAACAGTTTTAATTACTTGGTACGAGTGAAGGAGATGAAGATGAAAGCGAAGAGTCTTGTGTATATTTTATTTTCTAAACTTCTCTCTCAGGTTTCAAATTTTCTCTTAACTTTCGATTTTTTCATAGTGCAATCTGCTGGATTTTTGCGTTTCAAGAGCACATCTCCTGCTCAGGAATTCTCCTGCTCGTTACGAGTGTGCTGTTTTTCATTATAAGAAGGGGTGGGGGGTTTGCTCATTTATTGAAATTTTGCTCGTATCTATTGCCATGAGAGGAATAAATGCATGAAAATATAATAAATCTACTCTATATTATAATATTGGACTAAAAATAATAAAGAATTGCGTTTATTATTATCAACAGCACCTGGAACTCCAGCCATCTCAGCTTTGTTATGTTAAAAGGGACGGATCGCCTGCTGCCAACCTTCCAGGTGACGTCACAATCCCAGAAGGCAACGCGAGTGCTTTTGAGAGAAATCGGCCGATGGAGGCCACCTTCTATTTAACAACCTTGAGTAGTCAGCATGGAGTGGTGTAACTCGGATTCCTTAAAATTAATAGAGTTGTATAGACAACACGAGTGTTTGTGGAACCCTATTCTTAAAGATTATAAAAATAAAATAAAGAAAAATGATGCCTGTTCTACCGCATAAACCCGCAAACGTAAAAGAATGACATTGTCATGAATGAATATGACGTAAAATTAATGATAGTCCTAATTGGTTTCAAGGAACCTGGTTTAGTTGAACCATTCTGGTTTAGTGGAACCATTATGGTTCATTGGAACTTTCAATGCTAAAATATATCAAACGACTTGAAAAACTCATTCCTTTGTTGGAATATGGACAGCAAGGGCTGTCCATTGAATTATCGGATAGGCAGAGTTTGAATAAGTTAAGTGCTGCATTCCACTGGTGAATGTTCAAATTACTTCGAAAGTTCTCTAGCAGCCTCTTATATAGTAACTTTGTGATTGCGTCATGCTGTAATCAGGAGTGTAACCAGGATTTTACATGGGGGGGGTTCGGTGAGGAGGGGGGGGGAATAAAATATAGAATGAGTTTTTAGTAGAAACCAAGAAAAACAAATGAACTTAAACAGATCAGGGAAATAAAAGGGAGGTTCTTATGAACCCCCTAAGTGGCGCCCGCCCCCGGGGATTGTATTTTAGAAGTGTATTGGTTACTCTTTTGGACTTTGGAGGGCTGTTGTCGAGTCTTCTGTATATGGTAGGCCCCTTGTTGAAATCTTCAGTCTTTTGAAGGCCTGTTGGGAAATCTTCAATAAGGCCTTCAAGATATTATGTTGATTAATATTACGGAGGCCTATTAAATAATCTTATGGATTATTGATTTCTGTTAAGGAGTCTTCTGATTTTAGAATTCTTTTAATAATATTTTGGAGGCCTTATTGGTTAATCTTTTCGATTTTGGAGGCCTAGTGACGAATCTTCCGAATTTTGGAGGTCTGCTGGTTAATTTTCCGGATCTTAGAGTTCTATTAAATATCTTCCGGGGTTTTGGAAGTCTAATAAAGCATCTTTCGTGTTTGAAGGCCTTTTAAATAATTTTCCGGATTTTGAATTTCTACTAAGGGTTCTTCGGATTTTGGAGTCCTGTTATTAGTGTCTTGGAGATTTATTGGTTAATCCTTTGGAATTTGGAGGCCTAATAAAAATCTTCTGGATTTTGGAGACCTGTTGGTTAATCTTCCGGGTTTTGAAGAGCTATTGGCGAAGCTTGCGGAATTTGGAGGCCTCTTATTGAATCTTCTGTATTTTGGAGGCCTGTTAGATATTCATCGGGATTACTGAGGCCAATTGGAAAATCTTCTGGAGTTTGAAGATCTATTAAACAATTTTCCGGAACTTGGAAGTCTAATATAGGATCACCTTCTGTTATTTAGAGGCCTTATTGGTTAATCTTTCGGATTTTAAAGGGCTATTGGCGAATCTTCCGGATATTGGAGACCTTTTGTTGAAATCTTCAGTACTTTAGAGGCCTGTTAGATATTCATCCGGATTATGGGGGCCTGTTGGCAAATGTTTCGGATTTTAGAGACTTGTTGGTGAATCTTCAAGATTTTACAAGTAGGGGGGGGGGATAAAATGTAGAATTTTTTTTTGTAGAAAAAAAGAAAAACAAATGAACTTAAATAGTTCAGGGAAATAAAAGGGGGGTTCGTCCGAACCCCCCGAACCCCCCCCTAGTTACGCCCCTGGTAATAGCTACTAGCAAAAGAAGGTAGCAAACGCATGTTCACAAAACTTGGAATCGCCAAATTCTATGAAGACATCTGCCAAATGTAAGTACTTATCGTAAATAACTATATATAGTTTTGAAGGACACATTTCAAACTTTTAAATGTGGCATAGCCTTGCTTTGTACATAATGTTTTTCTCACATCCTGAGGGTTTGTTTTTTCAAAGGGTAGCTCTTATTGTCGGATAGACATTGGGTCTCAAAAATCAGATATCCGAAATTAGACTTCACTTTTTCTCAGATTAAATTTTTGATAGATGTGTTCGTTGAAGAATGCAAATCGGAAGAAGCAGTGGCATCATCCAGAGTCAATGACAGAAGCCACTGGGACATTATCTAAAACAGAAAAAAATGGGATATTTGAAAGCATCAAAGACTTCCAATGTGTCCAAATCAACCCTCGAAGATTATGTAAAAAATACAACCATGGACATCAATTCTCTCATACACAGAAAATTAAGCAGAAAAGTACTTTAGGAAATGATCTAGAGGACCAGTTGGTTGATTACTGCAAAGTCGTGGGAAAGTAGATATTTTGGGTTGAGAGCATGCTACATCAAAAAACTTTCTTTTCACTTAGCAGTGATGAACAACATCAACCATCCATTTCCATTTTTAAAAGGAGCTCCAGGAAAGAAGGAGCTCCATTAGGAGTTCCAGGGGATGAGGAACTTTTTAAAGTGGAATCCTTCTCTTACCCTCAGAACACCGGAAGCAATACCTTTGCCAGAGCTAAGGGATTTAGCAAGGAAAAAGATGATTTCTTTTTTAATATGGTGGAACCAGAACTGCAAAAAGTTTCATTTAGTCCAGCAATTTTAATTTTCATATTAATTTTTAATTTTCTTACTATCCGAAATTAAGAACCTTCTTTGAAGAATAAATAATGGAAAAAACGAAAAAACTTATTTCAGGGAAATAAAAGGGGGGTTCGTCTGAACCCCCCCAGCCCCCCCCCCTAGTTACGCCCCTTTGTTACATTAATGAAGGATTTGTAAAATCCGAAATGCGCATCTGAGGAAATAAAAAGAATTGATGTGGATTAGTGTTTTCGTTTTTTCCGTTATTTATACGTCGGTATCCACAGTTTCGGCAATTATTCCTGTATTCTTTGAAGAACTCTAAAAAATGCACTTGTTACGTTTCCATTTTTTTCCCCTCACGATATATTTGAAAGAAATTAATTATTTTTGCTGTATAGATAAAGTAAAGATTTTGTACTTTAGTGAATTTTTTTTTAAATATGTGCAGCTGCGTAATAAAAAAAAGTTATACAAATTTTACAAAAAATATCCGATATTCGGGCACTTTCCTCTACCTTAAGATGGTGGCCTGTTTTCGTTTCCCCAATTGAATACTTATTTTTCTTTGAAATCAACTTAAAAACTCATGATTCGAGAAGATATGTTGAATTTTGAAAAAAAAAATCAGTCTGTGCTATGATGTGATCAATTTTGTGCAGCTAACGTTTTCGAAACGGCAAGTAGCAGAAGCATTTGAAATTAATACGCACTTAGAAGGTTTCTTAAATTGTGCCTCAACGTATTTTTATGACAATTGATTAAGTGATTTTAGAGATATTAATTTATTTCTAGAAATATAGAAATGGCTGCAACACTTATACCATCGAACCAAAGTCAACAAATTCGAAACGTACGGGCTCCTCTGATTGAGACGAATAATTTTTGTAAATGGGTCCGATGAACCATTTTTTCCATTATAAAGTTTTTTAATATCCCTTCCCCCTCCGCAATTCCCTTCCCAAATTTTTTTTCAATTTTTCCACTTTTCATGACAAAGTGGAAGGCCTATGCGAATGTACATTCCACCATTTCAATTTATTTTGCATTTTAATTTGAAATTTCTAGCTTTTCAGTTTAAAACTTGGTAAAAAATCTAAATTCTTTCATATATGGTAATAGAGTGATTCAGTGACTTAATGTTGGGGTAAGTCACTTATTTTGAACACAAAGCACATGACAAGTCATTCGCATATGACACGACTAACAAGAAGAGCGTTTTATAAGATAGCTAGTTTCGTTTCTTTCCTAATGCTAAAAATGTACGAAATATTTTATTACAGTAGTAATTGATATTTAACCCTTAATTGCATGATTTTGATATTCATGATTTAAAAATTGCATTCAGCTCTGATGTTAGAAACAAAACACAGAGGAAAAAATAAAGACTTAAGTATATATTTCTTTAAGATAAATAAATATATATTACTTTATTATTTATATATTGTGTTTATTTTAAAAATTGTGTTATTACAAATTTTCTGCTAGAAGTTGACAGTTTTTATGTTGATAATGTTTGACTTGATTTATTTGACATTTATTTTTAATTTTATTGTTTATTATATACCACCTTTCGCTTTGCCTAAATAAATTTCTAGTTACAGCAAAATTAGTACGATTTGATCACTCAGTCAAGTGATTTGTGTTCATAATAAAATTTCGCCTATATTTTCCTCAACATTACATCACTAAATGTCTTGAAGGCAGCCAAGTTGTTAAGATCTAAAGCCCAATGGGAGGCGGGCACCTGGCTCACAGATCAAGAATTTCTCCTATTCAACCATCAAAAATTTTGATGAACACACATAATAAATAATGAATATAAACTGGAGCTGAAGCTCCAAACATCAGGTAAAGATATTATTCGAAAAAATGGAAGGAAAAATTCTGGGACCTAAATTCGAACCAGGAACCTCGAGTGTCATATGCTGATCTTTAAGACACTTAATGACAGCATAGTTGTTCGGGTGTCTAGGATAGCCCAATTGGTAGAGGCGTCGACATATGACACTCGAGAGTCTTGGTTTGAATCCAGGTCGCAGAATTTTTCCTTTCATTTTTTTCAAATAATATCTTTATCTGATGTTTGAAGATTTAGCTCCAGCCTTTGAGCATAAATATAGAAGGCTATTTTTATGCTCGAAGTCTCCAGTTTTTACCGTAGTCATTATTTACTACGTCACTGAATAAAATTGAAATTTCTCTTATCACTTCAACCAAAGTAATTACAAATTAAAATTAGTTAAATAATTTTAATTACTTTCATTACTCTTTAGTAAAAAGATAGGTTTATTACATTGAAATTTATTTCCAATTCATTATATTCCAAATATAAATTACGATAAAAATTTAAAATTAAATTAAATTTGGGAGGGGGGATTACGGAGGGGACTTATAAAAACAAACAACTTTATAATGCAAAAAATGGCTTATCGGACCCAAACAATTCGTTTATAAAAATGATTCGTCTCAGCCAGAGGAGTCTGTACATGTCGAATTTGTTGACTTAGGTTCGCTAGTATGAATGATACAGCCATTTCTTTATTAAACAGGTGGTGGCCTTACAGTATAACAGAGGGACAT
>JAHWFO010094764.1:3180-13715 GCA_023313115.1 Rhysida immarginata
ACTTCAACCCCCCCCCCCCCCTCGTCGCAGACAATGCCAGTGAAGGTTGCTTGGGAGTGATTCCGCATTCCAATATGTTAATGGAGATCCAGAGCAAAGAGATGATGCCGACGTGAGCATCCCGCCTCAGAACTTTATCTCCACCACGTAGAAGCAAGTTTGTGCCACAAACTGTCCAGTACTTGAAATATTTCTTGACTGATATATTGTTTTGTGTTCTCTAACATAATTTTGAATTTCAGTATTCCATAACTTTCAGTGAACTTGGTGTTGTGTTTGAACTTTTTAAGTTGAAACATTAAGGTAATGAACTTTCATTAGGTTATGGACAGTGAACTGTGTATTGATTGAGAACTGATTAGAATGTGTTAAGAACTTTGAACTGTGTGATAAGAAATTTTCAATGTTGTGCACAAATCTTCAAAAGGCCTATCAAATGTGATTCTATGTTAATTAAGTATTCTTAAGTAGACATTAAGTTATCATAATTTGGGTACCCTTTGCGTATATCTTTTATTATTGTACTTTGGTTATTTAGTACTTAAAAATTAACTCATACTAACCAAATGATTAACTAAACTATTTTCTTTTATGCAAAATGATCATGGGAAACAAAAATATATACTACTTAATATTAAATAAGCTTTCCATTAAGTTTTCTAGTTGCCATTTGAGAAGTTGGGTTTACCGGCGTTGACTCGATCTGTCCCGCTCCATCAATGGAAGATGCTGCAAAGATGCAAGACCCCCCCCAGAAGATTTCAGGTAACGATACCGCCTCGGGGCGAGGCTTTTCTTGCGAGGGGAGGTATATTGTAGGATTTCGAGAATGAGTATTTAGCCAGTTTTAGAATTTAGAATTTATTAACGTTAATTATGCAAATTTAATAATTTATTCACGTTAGGATTGTTTATGGGATCGTAAGTTTAGCATTTTTGATAGATTTAGAACGGATTTAGAGATGGTAAAGAATTAAATAATAAATAATATTTTAAATATTTTTTCTCTGCTCGATTTTAAGAAGCCCTTAAACGGTGCCAGAATTGCTGTCAACAGCAAGGGGATTGTCAAGGATTCAGTTTACACCTTATAGAATAGGATTGTTTTGACTTTTGTTCAAGGACCCAAGAGTATTGGCAGAGTTGGAAAAGTGGTTAGGATCGAATTCGAGACGGGATGTAGGAGTGTAATATGTTTTTAAGAACAAAGAGTGAACCTTGAACGATGAAGATGGCCAGATGTGACTAATTGTCACGTGAGTGATAAATTTCAAATAAGTTGAGAAATGTTACCAAGTTCTTAATTGGTTGAAGAATCACCTTTTGGTGATTGTCTAGCGTGTATTCGAATGTTTGATTGGTTAAGGAAACTGGATCTGTTTTGTCAGTAGTTCCAGAGAAAGAATCTTCAGTAGTAGAAGTTTTGATTTTAAGAGAACCGGGTGTGCGGTTCACCTACTCGCAATTTTATTAATTTCCAATTCGGCCTCTATCTGAAATTCAACTGAATTCAGATGGGAAATTTTAAATTAGTATTTTTAACTCCTGTTTAAGTTAGTTTTTCCATTACGTTTCACACCACGTAATTCTTGAGTTAGCTCGATGCCGAGGATTCTTTAAGTATATTCCACCTAGCTGAGAACCAGCTTCACCAATTTAATAGTTAGAAAAGTTAATGTTAGTTTGAGAAAGAAAAGCCAGCCCAGAACAGTATAAAAATTTCATCATGGAAGAAGGAGCCTAGCAGAGAAACCTACCAGCCATTTCTGAAGAGGAGTCCACCCCCCCTCCAGACGTTTCGACGGAGCCAGAGAGCGAGTGCCATCCAAGAGCGGACAGATTCGAGAAGATCACGGTAAAGCCCAGTTCCAATTTAATGTCTCAATGGCCATTCTATTCATATTATTCATGTCTTCTTTATTTCAATTTCTATTCACTTAAAATGGGAACGGAACATTCTTATTCATAAAATTCTAGTGTGAAAGACAATTACATGTTGGAGTCAAGTTACAATTCAGTTTAATTCTATCACCCCCTTTAGCGTCAATCGCATCAGTCTGATCATTTTGTTATCTTACATAAAGTCTTGACATTAGTTATAATGTTGCCAGAATTTGAATATCCAAATTAAGTTCAGTCAGAAGAACATATTTCTTTACTGTTAAACCATTTGATACAAAATTCCACAGAACAGTGTTTCTATAGTTCTATATTTTAATTAGCATTATTAAACAGTTAAGACTTACAAGTCGATTGAGAATATTTTTAGTCTTAGAAAATTGATTGTTAGAATTTCCAAATTCTATTCTTGTCTTAAGAATTATAATTACATTTATTACCATTATCAGAAGTCAATTCTGATATTCTATCATTTATTTCTGAGATACAAATTATTGGTTCATTACAATTAAATACAAAGTTTTTCCTTTTTACAAATTGAATCATTCTAGAGATACATTGGTTTACAGATCATTGATTAAATTTTATTTCTTATTATCTCAAATTCTGTTTTATACAATTGTTGAATGTTCCTAATAAATATTCTATTTTATATGTTAAACCCTGCCTCGAGTACTTTGATTTTCTCCTCACTTGGCCGGGCCTGTTTAAGCAGGAAGAAACTAGTTTGTGTGAATGGGATAAACTTTAAATTTATCATAAACACTTTGTGGAAAGTATAATCCACTGGCGCAGTCCTTTATAAAAAATTAATTATTCATTCGACCACTTATTTCAATAATTATCCCCTGGAACCTCACAAATAATTTGCGTATCATTTTTCTTCATTCTATTTGAATTGATTATACTGATGTCGGGAATGAGCATCCCATTTAAAAAATAATTCCAAACAGTATAGAATTTTGCGAGAATGGATAGACATCTTCGAAGATACAGTATTTCTAAGGATAGCTTCGAAGCCAAAGGAATAGAATTTTATCAAACTTTTTCTTACATTTGAAAATACTAATAACAATATTTGCAGAAGTTTGCATAAAAATGAGGGAATTTGCTGTCGATAGATTCTATATTATTATTATTATTATTATTATTATTATTATTATTATTATTAAAATGATTATAAATGTTTGCTTAAAAAGGCATTCACTGCTAAAACACTCTTACCCAAACTAATTTCTAACAAAAAAAATGCAAGTAAAGAAAAATAAAGTTTATAAAAAATCTTATCAGTTATCATACTGAAGTTATAGACGTATGTAAATAAAACAAAACACACTGTAAACAATAATGGGCTTCATGTGTGCGTTGGTGGCCGCTTGCAAGAAATTTTCCGCTGATCGCAAAAATGGCCTCCGACGATGCTCCGATAAAAGATTTACAGTTTTGATATTAATTTTTGTCAATTTTATACATCCTTTTTTCTCCTTGTGGATCAGAGGTTTTCATTTTTTCGCTCATTTTAGAGATTAAATTTAACGATATTCGACGTCAAACGATTTCTCGTTGGCCCCCCCCCCCCCCCGCATGTTTATTATCTTTCTTCCACATTCATTATCAGTGTGGGGCCTACAGGATTTATTATTACTTTCGATAAATATATCTAACTCTGTTCATACGTAATGAAGTTCAAACTGTGCATGTAAATTATTACCGTAAGCAGAATGTATAGATAGTTTGAACTTAGTATTTTGTCTTCTTGCTCTCTGCATCTTGAGGAAAATTCTCACACTTTTGCTGAGGACTGGGATTTAAAAATTCCGATTTAAAAATTTAAAACGTATCCCGATTTAAAAAATTTACCACTTTCGCAAATTCAATATTTAAGTGAGGTATTTTTGCCTTTTTCTAATGCGTTAATTCCGATTAAATAATCTTAAGAAATAAACCGATGCACTTGAAAACTGAACGCGTTTTTGCTATATTGCATTATAAATATACAATAATTATTTTTTTATCAGTATTTAAAATTTCAAATTATATCTTCAAATTTAGAATATAATAAACCGAAAAATGAGGAGCCAGAAACCGTGGATGGACATCAAACAATAGAAGACAGAGAAACCACTAATCCACATAACGAATTTATTCTGGTGTATTATTCAGAATAAATTCGTTATGTGGATTAGTGGTTTCTCTATCTGCTGTTGTTAGAATATATTGATGAATAATATATTTGAGGCCTCAGTTTAATTAAAATATTTTGATTGTTTGCATGAAAGTGATGAGGGAAACGAGATACTGACTTCCAAGTTTGCACACGTTTATGTTATACTGATCGCCCCAAATATTTATGACGCCCTGAAAATATGCGAAGATTACCGAAGCAAAACGTTATGGCGCTCCCTTGCAAAAATCCTCCTAAAATTAATAAAATAAAATAATAAATTAAGGAAATGGTTATTAATTACTATACAGATATTTTTTTTCGTTGCCTTCTTTAATACGAAATGGGATACGAAATAATAATAACTGTCTTGATGAGTCTTTAAAAAATGATTTTTTATTATGGTGTACTAATCCTTTTGATATCCTAGTTTCTCAAAATGTTATTGATTATGAATCGCAAAATGTGTCCGTGATGGGTAGTACTGGGTATATTGATAGCTATGATGTTGTTTATGCGTTTAAAACGATATCTTCACATTCAAATACTCTTGACAATATTTTGGATTATGATGTTATTAAACATCTTATTACATGGTTAGCACCTAGGATTGCTGAACTATGTAATAATATTATAAAGACTCGTATATATCCTGACTTGTGGAAAAGTGGTTTTCTCACCCCTATTTATAAGAGTGATGATCCATATGATTTTAAAAATTTTAGACCTGTTGTAAAAACCAGTATTATATCAAATATAATTGATGTTTGTGTTTTTAAGAATTTGCAGGAGCATATTCGTAAGGTACTTCCAATGAATCAATGGGGTTATGCCCCGTTTAAAAGTGCTGAGAGGTTATTGCTGTTATTATATAAAAGGCTTTCTGATGCTTGGCACGATCATATGATTAGTGTACTTGTAAAACCTGATGTTTCAAAAGCTTTTGATTCTGTCAATAGAAACCAGTTGTTTTATGATTGTATGAAGCTTGGAGTGGGAAAGAATATGATTATGATCATAAAAAGTTACTTCAAAGGTAGAAAACTTTTTATCAAACAATGTAATAAGTGGTTGTATGCTGATAGTGATATTGGCGTTTTACAGGGCACCTCCTTGAGTGGTATGTTCTTTACGATATCGGTAGCATCGCTCCATAATTTAGCCTTGAATCATGAACTTTTTTCTTACATTGATGATAATTTTATGATAACGACCTATAACAAAATGGATAAAACTGTAGTTGAACATAATATTTTGTCCGACCTTCAAAAGATTCAACAATGATACGACGACAGAAAGATGAAGTTAATCGTTAATAAAACGGGTAAATTAGTAATTAGCAATGATAACGATCAACTTGATCAGATGTACATTCTTGGTTTAATAATGGATAGTAGATTAACCTTTATTAATCATGTACAGAAATTGGTGAAGAATCTAAGAAAAAAGGTTTTTATTAATAAGAGATTGTCTAATATACTGACTAAAAGGAGATGCGTCTCATTTTTAACAATTTGGTTTATTCTGCCCTGAATTATTGTACTGTGATTTGGTCGAGTACTTCTATTAAAATTTTATATTCCCTTCGCTTAATTTTTAATCATTTATTTAGGCTTGCTTTTAAAATTGACAAATACCAACATATTACGAATGCATGCAATAAATATAATATCTTGACGTTTGAAAATTTTATTAAATATAAACACTTAATTGAACTTGCAGCATTGCTCCGCGATCCAAGCCATCCATTTCATGGTTTACGGGCACACTTTGCGTGTGGCCCTGAATATAGATCTCTGATGTATCTTCGAATCAAAGCATGACTTTTCTCTTTAAATTTATGTTAGAGTGGAATAAGATCCCATATAATATTGTCAAGACTATTTTTGATTGCTCACTTTTGAGTTGCAAAGATTACTGTAAACATTTTAACTCTAACATTAAAGATTATGTCATGAGACTACAAATTAGTGAAGGGTCTCGTCTTTAATGTTACTTTTGTTATAATGTTATCCTTGTTTTCTTTTATGATTTTCTATGTTTTATTTTGTATATGTACTGTTTTCTACTTTTTGTGGGCAAAGTAACAATAAATAAATAAATAAATAAATATTATGACACCATAAAATCAATAAATCAAAATCCATGTCATTGACTTTTTATGCTTCCCAGGACTTCAACTGATATCGTTATTTTTAAATCGCAGTAAATATGAATAATTACATAAAGATTAATTTTTATTGCTTATCCAATCTATATGGACTTAATAATATTTATTTACTCAGTTTCATAAGTATCAGAAAATATTAATATAATTTGTGAATGTTTTGTATTTCAGACACATTACGCCTATATTTATGATGCCATCCTTTTAGCGATGAACACAATTGACAAGTTATTTGAAAATAAGGATACAAACGCCATCTACAGTCCCTCCATTTCTTGCAGGAATCATTCAAAGTTGTATAGTCAAAAGTTTGTTAATGCTCTCTTAGAGGTGAGATTGTTTTTTTAATTAATGACATGATGAATAGTTCTTATACATAGTTTCAAAACAATGAAATTGATTATAAATCTTAATATTTTTTTGATTTTTCTCTTATTCCAAGAAATTTAAACACGGAGAAACCCAATAATAAAATCTCACTGTTAAAAAATAAATTAAAAAATAATTTTGGTTCATAACTGTTCATTCATCAATTAATCAATTTTGGTTTTATTGTAAAAACTTCTATTTACCACTCATATACCTCCGTTTCAAGAATTTTCAACCAGTTCGGCTCCAAGATAGTTTTCCACAGCGTTTCATCAAACGATTGGATTTTTAAGTTATGTAAGAATGAATACCCAATCTATTAAATTTAAGTTTTTACTATATGTAAATTAATTTTTTACACTGAGGAAAAATATTATTTTTTTATTGGAGTTTTTTAATTTTAACTGAAACATTAATATTTATTGGAGGGAGGAGGAGTTTATTTAAGAATTTTTTAAAATAAATCATTTTTAAAATAATCATTATAAAATTTTGTAAAATTATTTTTAATTTAATTTTTTAAGTTATTTTATTATTGGGTTTCTCCATGTTAAAATTTCTTGGAATAAAAGAAAAATCAAAAAATATTATTAGTTCTTATACAAATAAAAATCAATTTTTTCTGAGTTAGGCCTTCTTTTTTTGAAAATCTTTACATATTTTATCAGAGCATAAATCTTATAAATAATAATATGGTAATACAACACTGTTCAGTGGTCAATTACAAATCTCACTGTTAACACCCCAATGGTCAATTACAGGTTCAGTCAGATCCAACAATAAGACGCGTACTGCAGAAATTTCTAATTTCTATCTCCTCTGGTATTGCTGAATGGAAGCAGTAAAAGAAGAAATGGTCTTGGCTAAGCATAATGATAGGATTTAGTCATATGCCAAGGTTTTCGGTGTATCACCATGTTCACGGGCTAAAGGACTACACATTGATAGAATAAAACAGAAAAATAGTATTTGTTATACATTTAATCCAAAACAAACACAAGACACTGCTCATATTGTACAATAATGAATCTAATAAGTAAAAAGAACCAATGGAAAATATTAATTTATTGAGTCCTGGAAATACGTAAATATCACCAAATTCTAACTGATAAGATTTTTATCACCCAGGTTTTTTTTTCAACAAAGACTTAATATTGTATATCTGTCTCTTGGAAAAAGAGACGTTTCATTAAGAAAGTAAAGTTGAATCATTGAAGTTGAAAAATAATAATCACAATGAGATCACCATGTCAAAAATAGAAAGTAGAAATCATAATACGAATACTTGATAAAACATACAAGATGTGATCTTCAACGTCGAATTGATTGAAGTATGTTTTGGGAGATCAACGGGGCGTTGTAAATTTCTTCATTATGCTAAATTGTAGTATCTGCAGGTCGTAAAATAAACGGTGATCCTGCAATGAATAAGAAAAACATGTAACTGACACTGATGATAAAATGATGTGTTTCACTAAAAGAATAACAGAATGACCAAAATAGAAATAATCATGAATAAAGTGGCACAGAATAATTTCTAGTTCACGCAAACAATAAATTAATAAATAGCTTATTATACGTAGGGTGCCAATTTTTTTGACGCCAATCCAGGGCACAGCCATGAAGAATCCAGGACAATTCCGTAATACATAATTTCTGAAAATTAAATCTATCAGCATCCAATCCGACTCTTCATTAAACATTGATCTTTGAAAGTGGGATGAGTCAGGTTTTAATTTTGAAATATTTAATTAACAAATATTCTTATAGAATTTTCTTTACATTATAAAGGATTGAGCCACAAAAATAAATTATTCACATTCATATGAATGATTAATATTAGACAAAGTGTGCCTAGTAATAAACAATTAATAAATCCGTTAATCAAATGACGTATCTTCCTCGAGTGAGCTGGTGGGAGATGACAAGGGCGAAAACGATCCTGGCACTGTGCTACACGAAAGCGGCGACCACACATGGTAAATAAACAGGCGGCCCGTGTCTACTTAGGAAAGGGAAAAAATGTATCAATTAATACGGTGCTACAACAGTAAAATGAATCAATTGAAAGATAGATATAAAGGAACATCGTAAGAAGACTTGGCAAGAAATTAACTGACAGAAACTCGCATTATTAACCTCTTCAAGACCACTGACGAACATGAATTCGTCAAGCTAGGCCCTCTGTCGAATACCATGACGAACATGAAATAGTCACTTTCAGTTATTAATTCTATTAACGAAATGAAAACTGTGGTTTTTCAGGAATGAAAGAGTAAAATCTTTTGGAACTGTTTATTCTTTTATGGGTCCATTTTCCTGTCAATAGATGAAACCATTGCGTTTATTCTTTGATTGTTAATTTCAACACCATTGCTGCACGTTGTACTTGCACAGTAAGCAACAATGCATTTGCTCCTTTTTTGTAAAAAACGGATGATTATGTTTATGTTGTTGCTAGTTTTGGATACCGAAGATCCTGGTTTTAAAATAAATATTGATTCTGAAACAAATATTCTTATAAAATTGTACATGACGAACGCACGTTTGTCATTGGTTTGCCAGATAGTACATAAAATCTGGTCCTGGGAGGTATCCTTCAAAATTTAGGCTGGTCGTGAAGAGGTTAAGCATCTTACTGCTCACTGCAATACTTCAAGCACACACGGCAATGAGACTGCTATGTAACCAACACCAGCGAAGTGAGGCTACTTATCAAATGACAGACACGGGATCCTCCAGGAAAGAAGATGGGTTACTGTATGAATCGTCCGAATCAACGTTTTCGCTTTGCGTTTCCTCTCGATATGCTCGGGAAGTAGGATAGATCCTTGTTGTACCTCTCTGTCTTAGTTGAGGGTAGAATGATGGACTACTAGGATGTCGTCCACAGGCTGTACCATATCCCTCAGAGAAATGGAATTCACGTACCAAATGCAATATTCGTACCCCGGGAAAAATTATCCTTTAATGAAAAGTCAGATTTAAAAATGTCCTTAATTTTATTTTGCCTTATCTGTTGATTCTCATAGCACATCCTGATCGGGATGAAGGAAGATTTTCTCGTAAGCTTTCGCCTGGGTTGGTAGACAACGTATGCATATGAGTTACTTGAGAAGGGCATGTAGTAGAATCTGTGACAGTTGAAGAAACTTCCAATCCCTGGAAACGTGAGAAATGTCTATTCCTTAATTTCGGCCTAGAACTATTTTTATCAGCCACAGTTCCCATCTTGCCAGCATTCTTCCGTTCCTTATTCTCTAAATGACATGGTTTCTTTTTGCTTCGTCATTAGGCTGGGGTCGGCAAACTTTCTAACCTCTTCAGTTTTTACCATTGTTTTATATCCTCTCTTAATTAGATTATTAAGCATTCCTTTATGTAATGCCAATGAGCATGCTTTATTTTCTCTCTCGACGTTGTGGAATGTGTCCATTCTCGCTCTCTACTTTATCTTCGCTCTCAGCCTTGTCTTTCGTTTGCCAGCCCAACACCGCATGTTAGGCCATCCAATTGAATATTATGACTTAATCCAATCTCATGACATGATATTATCCCTGCAGCAAACCCGCAACGATACTCTTGTTCTTTCGTTTGCAGAACCATTAAACTTTCTTCCATTTCCTCTAGCTTTTTGGCTGCACGTTGTGCTTTCTTAGCGAAACTTGCTTATATCTTTGCCTACTTTTTGTTTTATTCTACTACCTAAAAACTTTGGCTTTTGCATGATTCTTTCAACTCTGATAACCTTTATCGCTTTATTTTTGCAAAGAATTATAGTATAGTTTAGTATTATACTTCGTTCTACGAGGGTGGGCTGAAAAGTAATGCCTCCATGGCTGTAACTTTTTTTATTTTTTAACCGATTTTCAAAATTCTTTTTGTATCTGATACTCACATTTCTCCTCTATGTAATGCACTATTCACTTTTCGACA
>JAHWFO010094766.1:0-15408 GCA_023313115.1 Rhysida immarginata
AAAGATGTGATCCGTCGTGCTTCGGCCAGGTCGGAAACCACACTGCTTATTATTATTTTTTATTATTTTAATTCAAATATAGAAAAGAAAATTGTAACATAAACAAATAACACAAACGTAAAAAGAGGAAAAGTTAACCATAATTTTGTTTTCTCTAACTGAATTAAAATAATAACAAAATAAATTTTCTGTAAATTTACTAAAACAAGGTTTCAATAAAAAAGTTCTTTTTTTTTTTTTTTTTCCCCTCGCTCTAGGAATTAAACTAAAACACACATTATATTTATTTAAAATCGTATTAAATTCATTAAAAAATATATTAAATCTATTTAGAAATGTATGAAATTCATGTAAAACTGTAAAAAAAAAAAAAAAAAAGAAAAAAAAAAATCATATTTCCGACCATTGTTTTCTTACACCATGAAATTTATTCTTACATCATGATTCCGATCCGATATAGATCTTTACATATGGATCATGATTCTGACATACGCGAAAAATCGACAAGTTGCTCTTTCCTGCAAGAGCCAGCAATCTCAGCGCTGACACTCAGTGGCAGCACAGAGAATAAATTCGTGTCAAATCACGCCCTTCGAGAGCATAAACAACGAGCACATTGTTTAATTAATCTATTTATAAATTACAAAACCTTCGTCAATATTCATTTTACAATGAAAATAAAATTTCAAATTGTATAAAAAATTGTTTAAGTAAAATTCATTTGCATCGACTTGCAAACATAAAGAAATAAAAAGGCCGAAGGAATAAATATTTTCTGTTCAGGAAATGAAAATAGTAGACATAGTCGAGAATAAAATTTTTTACTTTTATGATATCACAAGTTAAAAGAGTGGATATCTTTATTCTCTTGCTTATTATTATCATCATCATCATCATCGTTATTATCATTATTATTAAGGATAAGACGTTTAAATTTAAAAAATCGAATCACTGTTAGAAATGACGCCGTCAAAAACGTACAATAGTAGCGGGAGACTTGATGAATTTGAATTCGCCATGATCATTGCCCATTCGTTAACTTGTATCAAATTTCAACATAAACTGTTTCCATTCATTGCTTGTACCATTCAGTAAAGCTTAATGAAATGATCTAGTTAAACGTCCCAAAAATGTAATCGAATACATTAAGTTTAAACAGTTTAAACTTCGGGAACGCTAAAGCGAACTTTAACATAAAAACTTAATAAATCGGAACCCACTAACAGATTTGTTAAAAGCGAACATTTTTTTTCGTTATATACGTTTATGAGGGTCAATTTGTATTTGAGTTGAGAATGAGATGTATCTTACCCATCATACAATTTTGGAAGGATCCCCAACATCCTCGTGGCTCCTGGTCGTCGTCCATGAGCGGCTGGTGAGCCGTGTTGCCGTACGCCTCCAAATCGCCGCCGCCGCCGCTCGCGTTCGTTGCCCACGCCTGCTGCCGAGTTTTGCTGCCCGGACGCTCACCCATTCCTCTCGCTTCCTCTCGAATTTAAAAAATAAAACAAAACAGAGAGACAGAAAAAAAAAGGACAGATATGACGGGAAAGTACTTCTGCCTTGTCGACTTTTTCTCTCCAGAACCACGTCGAAAAAATACAAACGCTAAATATTTTTTTTGGTTAAAAAAGAAATGGGTAGTTTTCTTTAGAAAAGAGTTTATAATCCTGTTTTCATATGCGTAATTTTACTTGAATATTTGAACGTTCTGCAAAGCTAGTTCACCTTTAGTTTTTGTGATTTTTTCCCTCTTTACAAATCACTGCTACTTCTATTTTGTTTAGAATTACCAGAGGCCAAACAATGTTGGCGACCAAAGTTCGTTTCCACAAACATTTCGATTTCAAAGCTTTCGATGGCTGACGTCATAGAGTAAATACATCCGTTGTTTTCCCCCTTAAATAAATCTTTTGTCTCAAAGATCGATAATTTATATAGCGACGAAGTAAACTTGGCTTGTCGTCCCGATCAACCAGAGAAAACAAAGTGTATGCAATGCCCTTGTTGATCGAACCGTGATACCATTTACGAAAACATTATTACAAACCCCTTCATTGGAAAAAACTAAAACCAAACTATCTAAACCCTTGAAAAGTAAAAGAGTATGGCTTTTAAAATATCTTTTAACGGTTAATACCCGCATTAACCTGTCCTCACAACGACAGTTAGGGCCTTTAAAAAACGCCTAGAATTTTCGTTTTAAAAATTCCTGTGATCATTTTCAATCTATATTGAGTGATCCAAAACACCGTACATGCCCTTGGCATGATTATAAATATTATATTTATTAAGATTATTAAAGTTCTTCAGTCAAATAAATATCGGGAATCTTTCATTTAAAAAGCATAAAACGTATGAAATACAAATTTTTAAAGAGCAAGAAATGATTGATCTGATGAGGATTTTTACACGCCAAACCTCAGATTTTTAAATTATTAATGAAAATTTAAACATAATATTGATAATTTAAACAAATTTTTGATAATTTAAACACGTAGAGTTTTGACGCGAACTGTTAATCAGTTTATTTACAGCTGTTGATTTTGTCAGTCGATATCTGAAAAATATTTTTGCCTCAAATTTTGTGTTGCCAACGAATTTTCTTGTTCTGAAGCATTGGAAAAGGCCTGATTTGTGGAAGAACAATTCTTGGATTTTGTACCAAGGGTCAATTCGCCGACTCTTATACGCGAATTTTTGACCAAGAACGTCATCGACCAAGCAGCTAAATATTCGCCAGACATGGCCCGTGTGATTTGTTTCCTATTCCTCAAACTCAAATGGCCACTGCCACTCCGTGGAAGACCATAAATTTATGGTCTTATTATGTTTAAACAAGTTAACGATAGCTATAAGTTACACCCCATGATAGACTCATGGCGAAAGTACAGTACATACCGAGAACAACCATAAAGCCTATCATAAGACATCTAATATTACTCGAAAACTTAAATTAAAAACCGCATGGACAAATCTCTAAGACCAATACATAACACTGATAGTGTCGTCATTAATAGGTCGAGTTTAACTCTATCTCATAAGGAATTAGAAACCTTCAACAAAGGTCTTAAGTTCGCCATTCCAGACCATAACGAAGATTTAAAATCAATTCTAAGCAACAACAACAGATCTGCAGAAGAGGGTCCCAACATTTAAGTACTAACCAGAATAAGGAACTACAAATGCTATGCAAGGCACAACTTTACAAAAAATATTGTGAAAACTGAGAGTAATGGAAACAATCCCTCATATTGAGAAACTAGCAAAATAGTTAAAAAATTGAAACCCAATGATTGTATTACATAAAAGATGACAATAGTAAAGATAAAGACTTGTATGTTAAAGGAGTTAAGGAATTCCTTGAACAAGGAACTTATACCTTACTTCCAAACAACCACTTAAATAGCTTAATCAGAAGACTAAGAACTGCGTTACTAGTTACAGGACTGTTTTTAAAAACATTTGCACAAAAAACTTATGCCCCAGTAACCCACATAAACTGGGCAATGCAATGAGACCCATTGTCGATAACACTGACTCCCCAACTAGTGGAATAGACAATTTTCTCAACAACTATTTTAAGAAACTGCCACTTCCAGGACACTCCTTTTCCATCAAGAACAGCGTAGAACTTATTAAAAAAAAAACTGGAAAAAGTCGGCGTTCCAGACAATCACGTTCTAGTGTCTTTCGACGTCACCACAACGACGTCCCACTTGCAGAGATTAAAGACCTATTGTTGCTCAGCAGGTTATGCTGCTACAATAACTTTTTCCAATTTGATAAAAAATTTTACAAAATGGAAAAAGGTACCCCCATAGGAAGCAGCCTGAGCCCCTTTCTGGCTAACCTTTTCCTTAGCCATCTTGAAAATCTTGCGCTCGCTAAATGTACATATTTTCCAGAAAGTCTGGTTTAGGTTAAGTCTGGACGGTATCTTCACGATCTGCAATATTGACCACGTAGACCAACTTAATAAAATATATAAAATAAAAATTTTAAAGCACACACTTTCACCTTAAAAAGTGCAGTAAAAAGTAAAAAATCTAATTTTTAAAAAAAGGTAAAAGTGCGGTGGCGCGTTTATTTTATAATGTGGTATTTTCTTTTTAAAATCTAATATTAAACGCGCCACTGTAGGACATACCGGAAAGTACCTATAAAAAATGTTTCGTTGACATCTATGTATCGCATCAAATGGGGCCTATTTGAAGGCGACAAAACTTTGTTTTATTGAACAATTCCTGGTATTATTTGACTGGTATTATTATTGAACAATTCAAATTAAAGAAGTAGAATTTTTGAATTGTTTAGGTTCGGACAACTGCAATAATAAAGATTGCAAATCATTTTATTAGGGTGCATTTTCATCATATTGATTGTTGCAAGTTTCACGTTGGAAAAAACCTTATCTTTGACGTCACCACATTCAGTGAGAGGCCAACGAGATAACAAGGCCTGGAAGCGAAAAAGTCACCTGACCATCGGGGTGCTAGCAACAATCCAACCTTCATTGTTTCCAACAAACGGAAAAACACTCATTGTTAACATCCAAGATGGAGACAATGAAGGTTGGATTGTTTCTAGCACCGCGATGGTCAGGTGACTTTTTCGCGTCCAGGCCTTGTTATCTCGTTGGCCTCGATTCAGTGCCTACTATCATTATTTCTGAAATAATAATAGTAGGCACTGCCACATGAAAAAGCCTGCATTTTTCCACACTATAGGGCCTCGCATCACGATCGCTAGAAAAAAAGTTCCTCTCCATCCCCAAACACCTCAGGATGCCATACGCAATTCCTGTATTAAATCATTGCATTATTGCATTACCCTGTAAATCGGAATAAACATGAAATTGCTTGGGTAAGAAGCATGAAAATTAATATGCTCTTCTCTTAAAACCCAAGCGAAGAGGAATATGGCTAAACTTTTGGAGGGTGTTTATTATTATTTTAATGGCCTGGAATAAAAAATGCATACGATGTAAATATGGGGCCAGTCGAGGTGCTGAATCGAAAATTGAACTGCGACGCTCACAAAAGATAACGAACCTTAATACATTACGAGGCCACGACTGTACATGTATGTCGGATAAAATATTTTAGGGTAAACATTTCGAGTCACGTCACTGAAAATCATTTAACTTAATATTTTAGGTCAAATCTCACAAAATTAATGGTAATTATGTAGATGACGGCCTCCACCCCAACTTGCGTTTTTTTCCTACCTTGCGTTGTTTTTTAACATACATCTTGGGTTGCTTAGTGTTTTTTGGGGGGGGGGTGGACGAAAGATTTAGTTTTTATTTATGGTGCCAAGAGCTGATAAGGGAGAGTGAGACACAAGATAGGATTTCTGGTCCCATCATCGAGCACGTTTTGGCGACCTTAAGCGGAGAAATTTTGAACTGCGCTTGAAAAACGGCGCGATCGTCGCGACCAATGCGTTAAAATCGTCACCTATTTTTAGTTTCAGCGCCCTTGAGTGGCAGAATTTAAAGCTCCCTATCCAGAGCTTTAGAAAAATGTGATCCATCGTAGAAACGCTACAAACGGAAGCCATCGCTAGTTTGACGAATACGAACGGTTAAAAAACAAAAAATGATATGAGAATAATGCTATCGCAATTATGCATCAAAATTTTCGGAAAACTCATCATTAAATAATAAAAAGAATTTAAACAAGCAGTAAAATTTCTGTGATACAGGTTGAATAATTAAATAAGTACAGGCAGATTGATAATCATTATGATTAATAAAAAATAATTATTCAATAAAAAGAGCATTAAGAATTTCGATACTGTACAACAATTAATTCGAGGAGTTAGCAATGAAATCGAATTTAAATATAAAATTAAAAAAAAAATAAAAAAGTTGCCATCCGTCGATTAAATTTCGTACAATAAAACAAATAAAATTAATTATATTTCCGAATATTTTTTTACTAAAATTGAACACAGGATGGTAGGACCCTGAAAAAAAGTTGATGTTTCGGATAGAGGCTACACTTTGTAAAAGTGGAATGACTTTTGACTAACAAATAATTAATCCTACAAAGAAGATTTTTAATAGAATAAATCCAGTACTTCAGTACTTGTCATCTGCCATGTTTTAGAAATATCTAACATAATCATATACCTATCTTATATCATACACCTATCTCGAATTTACATAGGATTTCAGGAAACTATTATATCAGATCATTAAAAAGTGCTCAGCCCCCATTAATAATGGCTCCAAAAAAACAGCTGTCCGATGATATGAAAACAAGAATAACTGAAAACTTGCAACGTGGCGACAAGCAAGATGTAGCCAAGTGTTTTGGATGCACACAAGGTGAAGTTTCCAACTTATGGAAGAAATTCAAGACCACAGGATTCGTTAAGAGGCAAAAAGGAAGTGGAAGACCAAAGGCAACAACTCCGAGACAGGATCGAGAATTGAGGAAGCTGTGCAAGAACATGAGAAAACAGACCTCCAAAGACATGAACAGTGAATGGGCTAAGTCAGGTGTGAAGGTGAGTGACAAAAGACTAAGAAACAGATTACATGAACTGGGCTATCATTATCGGACAAAACCAGCTCTCACAACCAAACACGGGAGCTCCGTACATGCATCCGCGTGCTCTTCGAACCATGCACGGACACTGCGCGCTGCACGGCACGGCGCATTGTCCTGCTGGAAGATGCCATCATGCTGAGGAAACAATCTGCAGGTAGGGGTGGACATGGTCCGAAAGAACAGATGCATACTTCCATTGGTCCATGGTGCCGTCCACAATGATGAGTGCACCCAGGGAATGCCATGAAAACATTCCCCAGACCAAAACGCTGCGTCCTCCGGCCTGGACCCTTGCGGCACGTGTTGCAGGGTGTTTGTTTTCTGACGCTGAACGCCGTACACGCCATCGCCCATCTGTCCGATGGAACATAAACCATGATTCATCGGAAAAAAACATCTTTCGCCAGTTGGTTGCGATACTGGCGAGCAAATGTCAGTCTTTGTTTCCGGTGAACAGCATTGGTGCACGAACCACCCGTCTGCTGCGGAGCCCAACTGTCGTTGAGATACAGGTTTAGTAGCTCCCTGGTTCATCTGGGAGGTCAGTTGGTCAGTTGGAAGTTGCACGTCTGTTCGCTTGCACGTATTTCCGTAGCCGTCGTTCACCTCTGTCAACTATGGCCCGTGGTGCCCCACACATGGCAAGTCGCTGATTTTGGGTATTGCCATTCTGCTATGCAATAGACATTTTCACCGTGGCGGCACGCGAGCAGTTCACAAAACTAGCCGTTTCAGAAATACTGCCGCCCTTGGCTCGGAAGCCAATGATCATGGAGGTCGGATAAATGGTGAAAAGTTTCGCCATGACTCCAACAATTGCAATGTTTTCTGCTTCCCTCTGACACTCTTTCTTAACCCCCCCCCCCCCAATTCTGATACTGGTATGTACCTTCTGGACGTGACCATTTTCCGCCGAAGTTGAACGTAGGGGATGGTCACAGTAATCTGACTAGACTGTGTATTAAAAATGCATCTGAATAACAATTTGTAACCAGGTGCAAGTACATTTTAAATTTTACTGTTTTGTGCTACTTGACTGTTAATCTTATTTTGGATGTTTCATTCTAAATGTAATGCGTTTTTATTATAATTTAAAATCAATTGATCTTTATTTAAAATAAAAGATATACTGGGTGTCCCAACGGTACACATCCAAAATGAAAAATTGAGTAGAGGACCTCAATACCTATGAGAATCACCCCCATGTAAGTTATCTAAAATATTACTCTTATGATTTTATTAACGATATTAACAACCCCAATATAATTGGGGTAACTATCAGATTAAGGGATTCCAAACTCTTGAATATTGTAGCTCTTTATGTTCCCCCGACCACTACAAAGGAGAATTTTGAAAAATGTTTGGACGAATTACTGAACAACTTTGAGTGTTTTAATGGTAATCTTTTGATTCTGGGAGATTTTAACTTTGGAACATATTTCCCTTCTGATAGTAGCAATTATTGCTGCAGAACCCGATCAGAATGTACTGAATTGTGGGCTAATGAACTTAATATTTCAGATAAGAATAAGATCTGTAATCATCGTAATGACACATTAGATAAAGTATTCTCAAATTTTCCAGTCAAAATTATACATAATACTTTATCGATTGTTCCTGAAGATAAGTTCCATCCTGTGCTTAAGATACAATTTCAAATGAATCCTAAAAAGAGCTTAATTTACTCTCCTCATTTGTATAATTTTCGTGCTGGAAACTTTGAAATGTTGTATAATTATCTTAAATCATTCAATTGGCAATTAATTGATGAGTTCAATGATGTAGATCAGATTTGGGACTTTATTGTGAATACTATTAAAACTGCCTTCGAACTTTGTTTTCCTAAATTGACTTTGCCGCCTTTGGACAAAATGCGTACTTATCCTGTTTGGTGTTCGAGTGAATCTATAAAATTATGTAATCGTAAAAATAAACTGCATAAATTATATAAGAAGTCTGGATGTTGTAAAGTGTTAGATAGCTTCAAATCAGCAAGAAAGCAATTTAAATTATTTAGAAAAATGGATTACAATAATTATTTTCATAAGATGGAGGCTGATCTTATTCATGACTCGAAAAACTTTTGGTTGTTAACAAAGAAGCTCTTGGGTAGCAAGACAATGTACGCTGATAAATTCGAAAGTTTGGATTGCATTAAATTATTAGAGGGACTTGAACGAAATTTTAGTCAAGACTCTATATTAAAGGCTGATTATGAAGGTCTGTCTGAATTTTGGAAAAAAATTGATATGCCTTTTTCGTTAATGTCAATTACGGAATTAACTATAATCGCAGCAGCTAATAAAACTAAAGCTTCCAGGCAGCTAGATTCTAATGGTATTCCTGATTATATTTACAAGGGGTGCATTGATGCCCTTTCTAGTCCTTTTTGTAAATTGTTTAATCTTTCGTTAAGTTCAGGTATTTACCCAGCTGCTTGGAAGAGTGTAAATTTCCATCTTATTCCTAAGACTACATCTCCGATCTTAGCCTCTGATTTTCGGCCAATAACTGTGTTATCGTTCCCGGCGAAATTACTAGAAACTATTGTTGCCAAGTCTTTGTCTGTTTTCATAGATCGATTTCTTCCACCAGAACAGCACGGCTTTAGGAAGAATAGGTCTACAGTTTCTAATCTCGTAGATTTCACGTCATTTGTTGCTAAGAATATGGATGCAAGAGTCCAGGTCGATGTAATAGATCTGGACTTTTCCAAAGCATTCGATAACGTTAATATTAAATTGTTATTGGAAAAACTTAAAATAATTGGATGTTCCTCCTCGTTATTAAATTGGTTCCGTTCTCTATTAATCGGGAGGTCTTTTTCTATTGGAAAAGATCCTTCCATTAGGAAAGGTCTTATTAAGAGTGGTGTCCCTCAGGGATCTCCTCTAGGACCCGTTCTTTTTAATGTTTTCGTGGCGGATATTGCCTATTATGTTAATACCAGGTCTGTCAATTTTCTTATGTACGCCGACGATTTAAAATTATTCAAATGTATAAAAAACTGGTCCGACTGTCAAGAGCTTCAAGATGTAATTAATAAGGTTAGCAGCTGGGCCTGTAATAATGGTCTCACTCTTAACGCCAAAAAATCGTCTATAATGACTTTTTCACGCAAAACAGTTAACTTCGTTTTTAACTATCATCTTGACTCTGCCCCTCTGTCTTCTAGTATTCTAGTCAAAGATTTAGGTATTCTTTTCCAAACCTCTCTTTCTTTTGCCACCCATATAAAATCTTTGACTAAAGAAGTGTGCAAAAGAATTGGTATCTGTAAGAGGTTGTCGAATTTCTTTAAAGACCCGCTTACCTTTTTGACCCTTTTTAAATCTTTGATTTTATCAAAAATTATGTATGGCATCTGGATCTGGTATTCAGGCAATACGCAAAATTTTATCTTGTTGCAAAAAAAAGTAAACAATTTTTATAAGTTTTTAAAATTCAAATTTCTACATAATAAATTGTTGGATAATAATTCCTCCATTTTCGACTTATCTTATAATTATCATATTTTTATGTACAAAACCTTCTCCCGAATTATTTCAGGCAGCTTTTGTGTTCCTGACTTACGTTTCAATCTTGTCGTTCGCCAGTCTAGGTCCAAGAGGCAAAGTAAGGCGCTGTTATCTTTGAGAAAATGGAGAACTAATTTATCGAATATTGATCCGTTTTACAAATTAAAAGTTAAATTTGACGAATTCTCTTCTGGACAAAAGGAAGTTATCCTTTCTGCTTTCTAGTTTTTAGTTAGTATTATTAATATTACTAATTTATCATATTTTTATAATTAATTTTATTATGATTGCTGTTGTATTGCTACTGTTTTATTAGAGCAAAGCGTTAGCGAAGCTCTGTTATCAGGCGAAAATCAAAATTCTTTGTGCGCAAAAAACTTTTGAACCAGAGAACATAGACAAATGAAATTTTGCACACAGCTGGACATGACCATCCTGATGGTCACTAAATAAAAATTTAAAAAATCGGTTCAGCCATCGAGGAATAATCACCATTTAGCTGTTCCCATTGAAATGCATTGAAAAAAATGTAAACAAACAATTGCACGCGCTAATAGATTTTTCAACATAGAAAATATGGCGAAGCCCTTCGCAAATTTTTTTTTGCATCATCGATTTTGAGACCATTTTATCGAGTTCTTAGAACTTTTATCACCTGTTTTTTTTAGAGCGAAGCTCTGTTAACAGTCGACAAGTGTAATTCGATGACCGCATAAAACTTTTGACACGTAATAGTCACAACAATGAAAATTTGCACGTGCATGCGCATGCGCATGACCATGGTGATGGTCAAGAAAAAAAAATTTTTCAAATCCGACCTACCATCGAGGAATAATCACCCTTCAATTGTTCCCATAGGAATGCATTGAGAAAAACGTAAACAAACATTGCGCGTGCAAATAGAATTTTTGACATACAAAATACGGCGAAGCCCTTCGCAAATTTTGCTCTGCACATTCGATTTTTAAGGCCAAATTTCGAAGTTCACAGCGTAATCACAATATCTTTTTGGTGTGGTTGTCGACATTGTCTACTCGCCAACTGAAACTCGCAACCACTTGAATGAACTGCCAATGTGCATTCTCGTCAAATTCGCAACCTATACTGGACCAACATTAACCAATGAAGCAGTTCCCATTTTACCGATCGCCGTTGGCTTCAAAAAAGGAGGAGTATCTTGAACGCGTAAGCAATTTCCGCTTAAGTTAGCCTATGCAATCACCAGACACAAAGCACAAGGAATCACTGTTGATAAAGCAGTCATAGACATTGGTGATTCAGAATTTGGACTTGGCTTGTCGTACGTGGCATTTTCACGAGTGAAGACCATCAACGGTTTATTGATCGAACCGGCATTTGCAAAGCCGCGGTTGATTAATATCAACAACCATGCATCGTGGAAGGTTAGGCGTGAAGAACTTGCCAAATTACGCAGTTTAAAATGAAATTGTTTCAACAATAAAAATTAATATCAATTTAAAGAATTTAGTTAGTCATTTTCTTAACAATCAATAACGGTTCGCTCTAAATTATTGGTCAAGAAAGCGATTCGCGAGTCGCAGTCCGCCCTAGTTATATTAATAATTTTATTAATTTTATTATTTTACTTGCATTTATTTTTTTTAATTTTTTATTTTTTCCTTTTAAATGTATATTCAGTAACCCCGTTTTGGGCTTTTCGCCTGTTGGGGTACAACATCGGGTTTGGACTTCCGGTTTATCTGGTGGTTTCCCCTCCCCTGTTGTTGTCACATTATTATAATCTTGTGATTTTGTCGGTAACCCTTCGAAGATATACACACACCGGCCAATGAATTAGAAACCTTCGTTCAATATGGTATTGACCCTCCTTTGGCTGTAATTACAGAACATACGCGGTTTGGCATGGACTCTACAAGGCGTTACAATGCAGGTAAGGTAATCGCAGACCATGCATTCGTCAGAGAGACCTTCAGGTCCTGCAGAGTAGACGGAAGCGGATGCCTTCGACGAATGTCTCTTTCCAACATATCCCAAACATTCTCGATCGGATTCAAATCCGGACTTTGCGCTGGCCATGGCAGATGTTGCAACTCGGTGTCATGTTCAGAAAACCACTCCTGAACCATTCTTGCTCGATGGACAGTAGCATTGTCGTCCATGAAGAACCCGTCACCATTTGGGTACAAATGCACCATTGCAAGATGGACTTGATCTCCAACAATGTTCAGGTAGTCTTCGGCTTTCACCCGACTGTCAAGGACTAACAAAACATGGCCCATATCATGACGCCTTCTCCTGCCGCTTGAACTGTGTTCACAACACATTAGGGGTCCATCGCTTCATGAGGCTGCTGCCAAATTCTCTGTCGGCCATCGGTGCAAAACAATGTGTAACGTGACTCGTCCGACCACATCACCTTTTTCCAGTCGTCTACTGTCCAGTCACATCGTTCTTTACACCACTGCAGGCGAACTTTCCGGTTTGTTGCTGATACCAGGGGCTTCCTCACTGGCATGCGACTTCCCATCCTTATTCGCTTCAACTCTCGGCGCATTGTTCTGGAGGAGATGGGTTGTGATGATCCTTCATTGAAGTCTGCCGTCAGTTGCTCCACAGTAGACCTTCCGTTTTGCCGCACAATCCGTCTCAGACGACGTCGGTCCCTGTCTGTGTTGATTGCTTTTGATCCACAATTCTGCCGTTTCGACAACACTTGTGGAATCCGTTTCCACGCATTGAACACCTTGGAGATCTGACTTTTGAGATTCCGGTCAGTTGTACTGCCCTGGAAATCGTAGCTCCAGCTAGACGGGCTCCCACAAAAACTCTTTTTTGGAACTCAGACAGGTCTGCTTTTTCCCCATTCTGCTCAACTTGAGCAGCTGCAGCTTGTTCCTACCAGCTTTGCCAACCGTGTAATAATTATGACATTTGTGCATTGTTTAGCTTGTATTATAACAATATCCAACAATAAATATTCCCATCTAAAAACCGATAAGTTGGCAACCCTGGTTCCTACCCTGTACCTGCAGCTTGGAATGAGCATATACCTCACATGATTGCATTCATTTGCATATCACAATCGTTTCTGACCTGTGACTCCGCTTTACATATCAGTACAGTAATTCATCACGGGTTTCTATTTCATTGGACAGTGTGTGTAGAAGTTGGTGGCAGACACTTCGAACACTTATTGTAATGACATGTTTTCCAAATAATATGTGTAGGTTTTCTATAATCCACCTGTAGAAACCTTTAAGATGATTTAGCTGTTCCCAGAGGAAATATTAATTTTACTATGAAACTCCTATTTTTACCTTTAAAATTGCATGCTTTTTTTTTAACCTATTACATGTACTTTTTTTTTTCTAACAGTCTATTAAATACCCATCAGTGCTCCTGACCTGATTTATTTTGTTTAGATTCATCATCAAAGATTTCTGAAACTTCACAATAACTCAGAACTTCCTACTTTAACTTTGATTTGCGAAAAATTGTATGCATGCAGTTCGTCCATTTTCTGAAATTGAATATTACGTTGCCCAAAGAATATAATTCCATTGACCAAATTCCTCAAAACGACATACATTCCCGAAAACACACATTTTAATGGAATAAGGCAAGGTTACTGACAAAGTCACAAAATCGTTAATATCTCCATAATAATAACATTTCGGATACATACATGGGGATGATTCTCATAAGTACTGAGGTCCTTTACTCAGTTTTTCATTTTGGACGTGTACCGTTGGGACACCCTGTATATTTTTAAAAAGTATATATTTAAAGGGGGGAATTTGTCTTTTTGTCCGGAGCGCATATTACCTATCTTTATATTGCTAGAGTTCATAAAAATGAAATTTTGGATACTTTTTTCGATTAAAAAAGGTTTCTTAAAAGCCTATTCACAAGCATTGAACGAATAATAAACAGAACGCGAAATTCATCAGTGCCGTTGAAGTAAAATCATGTTCGATAACTTTATTTTGCGATATAAAAAAATGAAGCAAATTTTTTTTGCGATAAAAAACAGACATTTGTTTCAAAAAAACGATTAAATTAAAGATAAAAATATTATTAAGTCATACTGCGGATGATGTTTTCAACGCTAGTTATCCATAACACACTACTTCTGACATCTTAGGAGAACGCAAAAGAGTCCTAATAAAATCTAGCAATGTAAAAGTCGGTAATATGCGTCCGGGGCGGCATGAAAGCTAGAGCGGGCTCTGATGGAGGATCCATTTAACCAATATTTTAACTTTTCCCTGTATGCGAAGATAATTATGCACAGTTCCCTCTGTCACTGTGCTAATGCATGACAGGTTTGGCATGGAATAGCCGCAATAACTGCCTTCAGTGCATCTCCATCAACAGCAGGCGATCGTCCAGGGCGGGTGTTATCTTCGACGGATTCATCTCCATCCAGGAATTTTGAAAACCAAAACTGAGCTTTTGATGTTGACAAGGCACCCTGTGCATACGCTTAACATACATTTCAGGATGTCTCAGTTGTATTGTGACAGTTTGAATTCAAAAAACAATGATGCTCGAATTATGACCTTTCATTTACCGCTTGTGACTATGATAAAGTAATTTCAATTAAGGCTCTTCTCAAAAGAATAGGTATAAAGATGCAAATATTTGTTAAGTGGTTCAGGCTGCTGAAATAAGCAAGAATTTATTAAATGATCTGATATTTACCATTCTATTTGGAATTTCTTATCTTTAAGAATATCTCTGTATACATATCGATCCGTAATGTCATCTATTTGGTGTTTGTTGTCATCTATCCAGCATAAGAAAATGCTCCCACACAATCAGTGCGATAAATGGTAATTGTCTCTGTTGGCAATTGATGTGCAAGATTAAATCTTTGACCATTAACACAGTCAAATATTTCTTATTCTGTCACTGCCAAATAGTTGAAATTTGTTTTTATCAGAAAACATTTCAGATGTCCATGACAAATTAGTAAAGCAAATTCTAGTCTAGATTTACGATTTTTGGTGAAGATTCCAGCATTATTCGAGCGGCGTGAAATACTTTTCCAACTGATATTTACACTACGTTCTTCATTAATTTCACATAGTTCATGTTACTTTTACTTTCGCTCTATAATGCGGTGCAGTCTAGGAATTGTTTTGCGGGTCTGTCACTTCTTGGCGAGTCTGCCCTTTCTGATAGATGGACTTGTATTTTGCCAATTTAAAGTCATTTTGAAATGGTGTATGCACTACAAATAATTATCCACACTTTCCATATATTTGCATGCGACGTAATAGTAATTGGCTGATCATGTAAATGGAATAAGTCGCTAAAATGGGGAGGAGGGGGGGGGG
>JAHWFO010094767.1:0-14408 GCA_023313115.1 Rhysida immarginata
AAAATGAAGTCCGTAACTATGCAGCAGTGGTTAAGAGTCGTACTTCTATTAAGTCTGTTGGAACAATGACTGATTTAAGTATTGCAGACTTTTCCTGTGGAACTTCCACCTCCACAGGACCATCTGCTAGTACTAGTCGGACTTCGAAATCAGTTACACCACCTGGAACCCCTCCAAAAACTTCGGAAAGGGAAGAGGGCAAGAAACGCTCATCAGAGGTGTCACCTTCCTCTGACCCCTCCAAAAAACGTATAGTAGTTTCTACGCCAAATTCTCCAGTTCTGGGGGGAGGGCCAGACTTCCCTTTAAACTTAGACGTGTCTCCTACTGAGGAGATGGAGTTATCCCGGGAGTTTAAACTTTCATCTTAAACCTCCATCATGGCACTGTTACAATGGAACCTTAATGGATTCTTTTGTCGATTAGAAGACCTCAAGCTCTTGGTCAATAAGTTCTCCTTCTCCTTATTGGCTTTGCAAGAAACGTTCCTTTTGCCATCTCAGTCTCCTACCCTAAAAGGGTTTAATTTTATTAGGAAGGATTATACATCGGGAAATAAGGCCTGTGGTGGTGTTGCCATCTTAGTCCAAAGATCTTTGCCTTTTATTACCATTAATTTAACATCTAACCTCCAGGCGGTAGCAGTTAGAGTCTTATTCAAAGATCTCTCACCTCTAACTGTATGCTCACTGTATTTACCTCCGGATCAATATACAGATGAAAATTCTTTATCATCCTTGCTTTGTGAACTGCCAAGTCCCTTCCTTATTCTGGGTGATTTTAACGCCCATAATCCCATTTGGGGGTCTATAAAGCTCTCTGAAAGAGGATATATGATAGAGAAAGTTCTGAATGCTTTTAACATCAATTTGTTAAACGATGGCTCTTCAACATTCCTCCACTCAGCCAACGGCTCTCTGTCATGCATCGATCTATCGTTATCCTCTTCATCTTTCACACCTAATTTAGCCTGGAGCGTATTCTCAGATTTACATGGTAGTGATCATTTCCCGATCAGTATTTCCCTGAGTTCTTCTACTTTTTCCAACCCTCTACCACGTTGGAAATTGGATAAAGCAGACTGGCAGGTCTTCCAATCCCATCTACAGTTTGAAAATAAAACACCCTTTCCATCTGTAGATGAGGCTATAGAGGATTTCACTTCCCGCATCCTCCATGCGGCGGAACAATCCATTCCTAAGTGTAGATCGTCTTCCACGAAAATTCCAGTGCCATGGTGGAATGAAGAATGTGCCCTAGCGGTTCGAGATCGTAAGCGAGCTCTCCGCATTTTTACCACACAACCAACTCTTGAGAATCTTATTACTTATAAGAAAAAAAGGGCCAGTTGTAAACTAATCATTTCCATTAATAAAAAACTCTGTTGGAGAGATTATATCTCCTCCATTAATAAAAACACTCCTCTTCAAACAGTATGGAACATGATTAGGAAAATAAATAGGAAAAGACTCCCGGATAAACTCCCTTCTCTCATTGAAAATGGGCATACATACTTTGACCCAAAGGAGGTAGCTAATATCCTCGGAAGGACATTTGCTGAGGTTTCACAAATGAAACATGACTCAGCCTCCTTTCAAAGACAAAAACGTATTGAAGAATCGCATGTTATAAACTTTAATTCTCGAAACCTCGAGAAATACAATCTCCCGTTTACTTTACGGGAACTGCATTATGCCCTTCGTTGCTCTAGCGATTCTGCGCCAGGCCCAGATGGAATCTTATATGCTTTCTTGAAACATCTACCGAGGGAAGCTTATGATCACCTTCTCTCGTTATTTAACTACGTATGGTCATTAGGAGAGATCCCAACTTTGTGGAGAGAAGCAATTGTTATTGCTATTCCTAAACCAAATAAAGACCACTCTTGTCCTTCAAACTATCGACCAATAGCACTAACTAGCTGCATGTGCAAAGTCCTGGAAAGGATGGTCTCTGTCCGACTTATGTGGTATCTGGAAAAAAATCACCTGTTGTCCAGATTTCAGTGCGGTTTCCGCAAATCCCGCTCAACTATTGATCACCTTCTTCGGTTGGAGCATGAGATTCATCTAGCGCAGAGACATAGACAACATGTCGTAGGGGTTTTCTTCGATCTGGAAAAAGCCTATGATACAACTTGGAGGCATGGAATAGCAATACTTTTGCATAAATACGGCCTTACAGGACACCTTCCCTCTTTCCTGTGTAATTTCATGGCGAATAGAACATTCCGAGTTCGCATTGGGTCAACACACTCAGACCCTTTTACACAGGATAATGGTGTCCCACAGGGATGTGTGCTGAGTCCTTTCCTTTTCCTCATTGCTATTAATGAGGCTTGTTTACAACTTCCATCTACTGTGAACTATTCCCTGTACGTTGACGATATTGCCATCTACTGTCGAGGGTCCTCAATGTTCTTTATTGAGCGTCAACTACAACTGGCCGTCAACAAGCTTGTAACCTGGAGCAACGAAGTAGGATTTAAATTTTCACCCCAAAAAACAAGAGCCGTTCACTTTTGTTTTTTGAGAGGTCTCCATCCAGACCCAGACCTTACACTTTATGGATCCCCTATTTCAGTGGTGGACTCACATAAATTCTTGGGTCTGACATTTGATAGAAAATTATCATGGCTCCCACATATTCGTAATTTAAAAGCGAGATGCTTACAAGCCATGAATGTTTTGCGCTCCATTTCCGCTACCAAATGGGGTGCGGATAGGAAGATGCTTCTTTTTTTATACGGCTCTCTAGTTAGATCTAAATTGGACTACGGTAGTATTGTGTATGCATCTGCTTCCAAAAGTACTTTGAAGCTGTTAGACCCCGTTCACAATCTAGGCATAAGAATTGCCATAGGAGCGTTCCGAACAAGTCCGGTAGAGAGCCTTTATGTAGATGCTTCTGAACCCCCGTTATGGTTAAGAAGAGCCAAACTCCTCCTGAAATATGCTCTTCGCATATATGGTGAAAGTCAGCACCCAGCTTTTGCCTGTCTATTTAGTAAACCTAGAATCCCTCCCCATCACTCTTATAGAAGCATCAACAATTGGTTCCAGAACCTTCTGGAGAGCCTGAACCTCTCATTTCCAGCCATGCATAGCCGAGAGGTCAGAGATGTCCCTCAGTGGATTCTTCCCCAACCAGATGTAAATTACAATTTATTCGGTGAGAAAAAATCAAATTTTTTGGAAGCCGAAATTAACGCACTTTTTAAGGTTTTTTTAGAAACCCTTCCTGATGGCTTCCACATATATACAGATGGGTCTAAATCAGAGGACGGGGTTGGCTGTGCTTTCCTTATAGATAACACTATATTCTCCTATCATTTGCCAAACGAGTTTTCCATCTTCTCAGCGGAATTGGTTGCGTTAGCCAAAGCGTTAGAGTTCTGTTTTCAATATCCAAATTCCAACATCTGGATATTCTCTGATTCTCTGAGCGCTTTGCAATCGTTGGAATCTTTCAATTCTGAAAATCCTTTTGTCAAAAGAATCCAGGAATTCCTCTATTTTTTAGATTTCCAACGTACCAGAATTCATTTTGTCTGGATCCCTAGTCATATGGGTATCCAGCAAAATGAACGGGTCGATAAGGCGGCAAAACACGCTATTACTCAGGTACCGATCTCGGAATTGCTGTCAATCCCCGAGCATTTATACCCGGTGATTTCCAAGAAACTCAAATCTTCTTGGCAGGAGTCTTGGCCTCTTAACCCAGCTAATAAACTTTTTGAAGTCAAGCGTTCCATCACACCGTGGTCATTACCTTGTCTAACAAATAGGCGGGAAGATGTTGTTCTTACTCGGCTTAGGATTGGTCACAGCCGTCTTACTCACATCCATTTACTAAAAAAAGAACCAGCTCCATTTTGTTCTTGTGGAGCAATGCTAACTATTAAGCATATTTTAATCCAGTGCCCTTTACACACTAAACTACGACGCTCTTTAGGGCTGAATCACTCCTTAGATTTTTTGTTGGGGAACAACCCCATAATTTTTAAAAAAGTGTTTCTTTTTTTAAAAATTATTCATGTTTTTAAATTCATATAATCATCTTTTTAATGCTTTTGCATTGTATATATTTGATCATTAAGTATAGGTTTCATTTAGTGCCATATACACACTAATCATATTCATCAGTTTTTATTAGGGGACATCTCATAAGAAAATAGAGTTTAATCATCTATTTTATAGTCAGTTAGTGCCCTTTACACACTAATGATTTACACAGAACCTATAGAAGTATTTCTTATTACGGGAGAACGCTGGAGGAAAATGTCGGTTTTTTAAATTTATTATGGTTTTTAAAATCTCAGGCATTATTTTTATTGTTTTTCCATCTTTGTCATTAACGTTTTTATGTTTTGTTTTTTTTCTCCATCTGAATTTTTAAAAACTTTTGGCCCATAAACTGTGGGTTTTTAAACTTTCTGTCGGGCGCAAAATGGCCATAGTAGCCGACGCCCTAAAATTCCAACCAACCAACCAACCAACCAACTATTCGTGACAAAACAGCACCAACGCCATATGTTGGTGCATCATGCTAACATTAAATCTTTGTTCGGTCATAATGTGCAAATACTTTAGAGGCTCGCTTGATTTAATTTCTTGAACAGCTTCCTAATGTTCTTTTTTTCGTACTAGTTTACATTTTTCCCTAACACAGTCTATAAAATAGTTTGTAACAAATGTTCCTAAATTTGTTAAAAATTTACCCTAATAGTTTACTATTCCCAAAACCCTCTTAAATCGGCGATTTTTTCGGAAGGGGTGCCTTCATTATCGCACCCATCTTATCTTGGAAGATTTGTAATCCTTGTGCTGTAAGACAGTCTGTGTTGGTAAACTTTGCATTTCTCTATTCTAAGGCGTATGCCATATTCTTAAATTTTTTTATGTGATCTTGTGCTGTCATACTCTTGGTTAGCACATCATATAAATTAGCCATCATTCTGGGTAGTCCTTGATGTATTTGGTAATTTGTGCGTAGAAAAATCGAAGGGCTGATATTTCTCCACATAGATGACGAATCAGTTTAAATATTCCTCGATTAGTATTATTTTCAGGCTAGGACACGGCACGGCACACAGGGATAGGTGAAACACATATTCTAGGCTTTCACTTCTTCAAAAAACAGACTAGATATTGCCTTCCATGCCGTGACTCAAATCGAGATCGCCAGCCCAGAGAATTGATCCAGGCAGAAGAACTCCAGAAGAATCAACCAATGAACTATCACCAGTTTTTAAGAATGGTTTTGCAATATAGTGTGTGATTATTATTATTAAGAATCAATTGTAAATATATGTAATTCAGAGTAAAATAGTCTTTTCTGTAAGTACCCACCACACACAAAAGCCCTGTTTAACACACACACACACACAACACACAACACACAAACACACATACGCATACGCATACACTTTCATACTCTCCCGTACACTCATTAGGTTCATCTCATTGCTCTCATCGCAGCATCACTCGTGCGTCTTTTCAGGGCGAAATTCACCTTTTCCGTTATATCTTATGTGCTGGTCCCTGACCGGGGGTTAATTTCATCGCAAAACTGATTTATGACGTTCGTCACTCCAACTATTCTCCTGATCATTCAGAAGCGGGTCCTTGGCGCAGGATTAATTTAATTAATTAAATTTCTCGCAGACCTGACAAACGTAAAGGAGGGAGCGATGCTGGAGATCACAAAAGTAAAGGATGACGGAGGAAGCGATGCCCTCCTTCTAAGGACGGCTACTGTTGCAAACACCTAGCGTTAACGTCATCTTTTTTCCCCTTATCACAAGCACTCCTGATGCCTCTCAAAGGCGACTTCAATATGCCAAATGAAGGAGAGTTTTACAATGACATCATCACCAAAGTCAAACGTTTTGCTGCATTTGATGCTAACACAGAAAAATAGGAAGTCCTAAAGAATGATATCTGCCAACAATTGATGGCAGAAATTGAAAGGAAATTTCAAGAAGAAAGATTTGTTCTACTTAAACAATTTGAATTAATAGTTAAGAATGCTTTTGTAATTCCGTGGCTGCCAATCACGATATTCAATCGCTTCCTGTTATGGAGAAGGAGATTGTAAGTATGGATGACTCCTTACTATCCGGATCATCTGGAATCAAGGACGACCCCAGTCGCAAAAGGAAAACAGATTAAAGTGAGAACTAAGAAAACTAGGAAAAGCCCACTACTGAAGAAAACTCCTAGATTAAAGTGAAAACTAAGAAAACTAGGTAAGAGACGAGATTAGACGACCTTTCTATTTGGGGCCCCAGTTAATCTGTTGCATCCAGGCCTCAGTATACATGAGACCAGTCTTGTCGTGAATACACGGCAGTGTTGAACCTCCTTTATATTTTTACCACCTCTATTCTCCGAAGACTTTCCGCCAGACTTTGGTAGATAGCTTCAGGAATTTTCTTTCATTCATCCCGAAGAGCGTTTATGAATTAAATCACAGATGATGGGGAATATGGCGTTGCCGGTAGTCGTTCCTCCCATTCATCACTCTGGTGCTCTATGGGATTTATACCAAGGCTCTGTGCAAGCCAGTCCATTTCTTAACCCTTTTTTCCTGAAAAACCATTCCTGCACACTTCTTGCTTTGTGACAAGGAGCACCATCATGTCAGTACATAATGATCCAATCTGAAAGCTGTCCAAAATGTCAAGTTAATTTCCAGACGTCATAAGCGAGTGAGGTCTAAGTGGCGAGATGCTGAAGCGTTTGTATCTTTGTATCTTTGAGTACCGTTGCTCCGATCTTCATGATTTTTGATACACGAATAGTTGAGGCCAATAGAATTTTTGAGTTCTAACATGAGTAGGATCGGTCGAGGGATTACGGGGATATGGGTTGCAAGAGGGTTGAAAACTATAAGGAAAGCAAATATGCCCGAGTGGGTTATCCAATGAAAGCGCGTAATTTCGGTGATAATTTCGGGTATCATGGAACTGATCTGATGATGGAGCCGGAAGGACTATGCGGTCCATCATCTAAACAAAGTAGGCATATTATGTTCACTTTCGATAGAATCGTCTTGATGAGTAGGTACTAAACAATTAATGATGATGGATCCAGAGATTTAAATAATCGATTCTGTGGTCGTAACAAAATTACTGCTCAGTCTCTATTCTATCGCACTCGTCCATTCCCGCGGTGCGTATTAGTTAAATAAAAATTTTCATTTTTATTGTATGTTTTTTATTTTTTAATACTACGTTATTATTTAGTTAGTTACGTACTTTTAATTTAGTTTAAACTTTAAGTAGGCATTTTATTCTAGTAAATTGGTTTCACTTCAGGTTTTATGGTAAGTTTTTATTTTTTGTTCTTTATAAACAATTTTTTTTATATTGAACTTACTGTACATTTTCTTGTGACCTGTTAGTGGGTAATTATTTTCTGCGAACTTTGATCAAGTGCTTGCAATTTCACATACTAAGAAGAAGTCTGCCTAGACTATTGCAAGAGCAATAGCGGAGAAGAGAAGACCCTATAAAAAGAGAAACACGTTTAAATTTTCAGCGTGAATACGCTAGTGCATCACATGCTGCCGTTACTGACTCTCAACGGTCAGAGCGTTTGAGCCAGATGTCATAAAATACTACACGTACACGAGACCATGAAAGTGACGACGTATGCAACCGAAGACTGGTAGGGTGTTGTAACGACACATCACATGAACTGCTATTATGACTCTCTAATTATAATTAAAAATAACTTAAAATTATTGCCATTTAAGTTTTCAATGGAAATTAATCTTAATTTAATTAAGAGTTAATTATTCATGGAATTTTGTTAACATATTAATTGTGTATTTAACAATGTTAAAAGTTACAGACGATCGCTACTTGAAGCGTTCATTGTTGTTCGACAATTTTGTCGCTTGGCTGCGTTGGGTTGTTAGTTTTTTATGCCATCATGTCGTGGTAGCGATCGTCTGCTAAAGGTCAGCTTTTTCTTTATGTCTTCCCCTTTATTAACAGCAGAAACCTTAATAAAGAAGACTCAGTTTTAACTTTAAATGCACTGGACAATTTATTTCCATTTCACTTGGCCATCGTGGAGATTTTGCATGGAAGCCGCCACTTATTTCGAGATATAAACTGGTCCTTTAGCTTCCGGTATATACTTGGTCCTTTGTGGACACTTCAAGGGATTATCCCGACTTAAATTTATCTTTCGAGCCGGATCACCCCTATATAATTTGGTCCTTCGAGCCGGATCATCCCTACATATTTTTGGTCCTTCGAGCCGGATCCTGCGACCGGGATATACACGAGCCCTAAGTGAAATTTGAAGCTTTACCCATCATGGACCGTCCCAAGAGGGAGACGTCGCAGCCAAAGCGACTTGAATACCTTGCGCCCGGTGTCCAGGCAGAATCCAAGATGACATCTACATCCAAACGAGTAACAACAGCAGTTTTGGATAAGCTTAAAGCTTCTACATCAGAGGTTTCTGCTATGGATGAGCGTCAACAAGGAGGCTCTTGTGAACTATACTGCAGAAATTCTGGCAGCAAGAAGAGTATGAAATCGGCGTCATCCTGCGCAAGCCTCAGCAGCCGTATAAAGAAGCAAGAATTGCAGCTGGCGTCCGAATTGCTTAAATTCGATAGTGCAGCTGCTAAGAAAACTGACGAAATCAACGACGACATAGAAATCCTGACATATTGTATGCAAGAATGTTAAGACAAACTCGCTTATATCAAGGCACAGCCAGATAGGGATCTGACCGATGCGGAGTGCACGGAAGACTCATTGCTGAATGCCGAAGTGGAAGAGCTGAAGCGAAATCTAGCACGGAAGAACCACGAGCTAGATAAGTTTCGTCAGAGGTCACAAAGGGAACGAGAAGAAAAAACAAAGCTAGCAGAAATTACAATCGAGCAGTTGCGTCTGGATGAAAAAGATAATCCTACTGATCGACATACAGAGACTGCATCATCTGTTGACCAGGAGAGAATAGGCGCATGGGTGAGAGATCAGGTACAAGCCACAACAGGCAATACTGCAAATGGTGAAAACGTTATCCAGCAACGCAACCGTGTGACTGATCCTCCGATAGCACCATTGGGACTGCCGACTGATGACGAAAGAACAGTGGCACAACTCCCTCCAGTGTACGTCTCAACTGATAAAGATGAGGAAATTATCCATCTAATGCGAATGCAAATGGACTAGAAGCAGAGGCAAATATTGGATATGGGCCTTAAATATGATCGTAGGCTACCTTCATTCGACGGCCATCCAGGGGACTGGATAGGATTCATTGATACTCTAAATCGTAGTACTGCTAAGTAACACACCAATGACGAAAAAAACATTATGCGTCTCCGTGATGCATTGAAGGGCGAAGCACTACGCATAGTGGCGCATTTGATGGCTAATCCTGCCAACGTGAATACGATTTTTCAGGTGTTGGAAAAGAGATTTGGGAGACCTGAATACGTCATGGATTGGTGTATTGCAAAAATACGTGCTGGGAAAAAGCCTGACCTAAATAAACTCGAGACGTTGGACGATTTTGGACGCGACGTTAAAGCGTTAGTAACCAACATACATTCATTCAATCAGTTGGACTATTTCTAATAGTTATAAATTAAAAATACAAATTAAATAAAGGATAAGATATAATAAACAAAAATAATTAATCAAAATCAAAATAAAAAGCTGACGTTTCGGATAGAGACTATCCTTTATCAAAGCAAAAAAGGATAATTCTCTAAAAGCAAATAGAATATTAGAGAATTATCCTGAAGTTATGAAAGTTATCGACAATCGAACAGTGCAGGTAAAACGAAACGAGTGGTCCGAAAGCAACGCTTTCACTGCCATACTCGTCCAGAAAGTAACCACGGGAAGTACACTGAACTAGGCGAGAAGCCAGATGATGGTTGGTTGGTTGATTGGAATTTTAGGGCGTCGGCTGCTATGGCCATTTTGCGCCCGACAGAAAGTTTAAAAACCCACAGCTTAGGGGGCCAAAAGTTTTAAAAAATCAGATGAAAAAAATTTATAAAAACTTGAGTGACAAAGATGGACAAACAATAAAAACTATGACTATGAGATTTTAAAATCAATAATAAATTTAAAAACAGAAATTTTTCGCCAGGGTTCGCCCGTAATAAGTAATATTAGCATAGGGCTCTGTAAGTCATTAGTGTGTAAAGGGCACTAACTAACTATAAAATAGGTGATTAAAATCTATTTTCTTCTGAGTCGACCCCTAAAAAAAAAACTGATGAATATGATTAGTGTGTAAATGGCACTAAATGAAACCTATACTTAATGATCAAATATATACAATGCAAAAGCAATAAAAGGATGACTATATGAATTTAAAAACATGAATAATTTTTAAAAAAAGAAACACTTTTTTAAAAATTATGGGGTTGTTACCCAACAAAAAATCTAAAGAATGATTCAGCCCTAATGAGCGTCGTAACTTAGTGTGTAAAGGGCACTGAGTTAGAATATGCTTAATAGTCAGCATTGCTCCACAAGAACACAACGGCGCTGGTTCTTTTTTTAATAAATGGATGTGAGTAAGACGGCTATGACCAATCCTAAGCCGAGTAAGAACGACATCTTCTCGCCTGTTTGTTAGACATGGTAATGACCACGGTGTGATGGCAGGCTTTATTTCAAATAATTTATTAGCAGGGTTCAGAGGCCAAGAATCCTGCCAAGAAGATCTGAGTTTTTTGGAAATCACCGGGTACAAATGCTCGGGGATTGAAAGCAATTCAGAGATCGGTAAATGAGTAATCGCGTGTTTTGCCGCCTTATCGACCCGTTCATTTTGTAGGATACCCATGTGACTAGGTATCCAGACAAAATGAATACTGGTACCTTGAGAATCCAGGTAATGAAGATATTCCTGGATTCTTTGAACAAACGGATTTTTAGAATTAAATGATTCCAAAGATTGCAAAGCGCTCAGTGAATCAGTGAATATCCAGATGTTTGAATTTGGATAATTAAAAGCGAACTCTAACGCTTTCGCTATCGCTACCAATTCCGCTGAGAAGATAGAGAACTGATTTGGCAAATGATATGAAAATACACTGTTATCTATAAGGAACGCACAGCCAACCCCGTCCTCTGATTTGGACCCATCTGTATATATGTGGAAGCCATCAGGAAGGGTTTCTAAAAAAACCTTAAAGAGTGCGTTAATTTCAGCTTCCATAAAATTTGATTTTTTCCCAGCAAAAAGGTTGTAATTTACGTCTGGATGGGGGAGAATCCACGGAGGGACCTCTCTGACCTCTCGGCAATGCATGGCTGGAAATGAGAGGTTCAGGCTCTCCAGAAGATTTTGGAACCAATTATTAATGCTTCTAAAAGAGTGATGGGGAGGAATGCTAGGTTTATCAAAAAAACAGGCAAAAGCTGGATGTTCACTTTCACCATATACGCGAAGAGCATATTTGAGGAGGAGTTTGGCTCTTCTAAACCATAATGGGGGCTCAGAAGCCTCCACATAAAGGCTCTCTACCGGACTTGTGCGGAAAGCTCCTGTGGCAATTCTTATGCCTCGGTTATGGACGGGATCTAACAGCTTCAAAGTGCTCTTTGAAGCTGAGGCATAAACAATGCTTCCATAGTCTAATTTAGATCTAACTAGGGAGCCGTATAAAAACAAGAGCATCTTCCTATCAGCGCCCCATTTGGTAGCGGAAATAGAGCGCAAAACATTCATGGCTTGTAAGCATCTCGCTTTTAGATTACGAAGATGTGGGAGCCATGATAGTTTCCTATCAAAGGTCAGACCCAAGAATTTATAGGAGTCCACCACTGAGATAGGAGATCCATATAGTGTAAGGTCCGGGTCTGGATGGAGACCTCTCAAATAACAAAAGTGGACAGCCCTTGTTTTTTGGGGTGAAAATTTAAAGCCTACTTCGTTGCCCCAGGTAACAAGCTTGTTGATGGCTAGTTGCAGTTGACGCTCAATAAAGAACATTGATGACCCTCGACAGTAAATGGCGATGTCGTCCACGTACAGGGAATAGTTCACAGTGGATGGAAGTTGTGAACAAGCCTCATTAATAGCAATGAGGAACAGGAAGGGACTCAGCACACTTCCCTGTGGGACACCATTATCCTGCGTAAAATGGTCCGAGAGCGTTGACTCAACGCGAACTCGGAAGGTTCTATTCGCCATAAAATTACACAAGAAAGAGGGAAGACGTCCTGTAAGGCCGTACTTCTGCAAAAGTATTGCTATTCCATGTCTCCAAGTTGTATCGTAGGCTTTTTCCAGATCAAAGAACACCCCTACAACATGCTGTCTATGTCTCTGTGCGAAATGAATCTCATGCTCCAACCGAAGAAGGTGATCAACAGTTGAGCGAGATTTGCGGAAACCGCACTGAAATCTGGACAACAGGTGGCTTTTTTCCAGATACCACATAAGTCGGACAGAGACCATCCTTTCCAGGACTTTGCACATGCAGCTAGTTAGTGCTATTGGTCGATAGTTTGCAGGGCAAGAGTGGTCTTTATTAGGTTTTGGAATAGCAATAACAATTGCCTCTCTCCAAATTGTTGGAATCTCTCCTAAAGACCAGATGTAATTATATAACGAGAGAAGGTGGCCATAAGCTTCCTGCGTCAGATGTTGCAGGAAAGAGTATAACATTCCATCTGGACCTGGAGCAGAATCTCTGGAGCAACGAAGGGCATAATGTAGTTCCCGTAAAGTAAACGGGAGATTATATTTTTCGAGGTTTCGGGATTTAAACTTTATAGCATGCGATTCCTCGAAACGTTTTCGTCTTTGAAAGGAGACACTGCAATTTTTTATTCGTGAAACCTCAGCAAATGCCCTTCCGAGGATATTAGCAACCTCTTTCGGGTCAAAGTATGCATGCCCATTTTCAATGAGAGAAGGGAGTTTATCCGGGAGTCTTTTTCTATTTATTTTCCTAATCATGTTCCATACAGTTTGAAGGGGAGTGTTTTTATTAATGGAGGAGATATAAGCTCTCCAACAGAGCTTCTTATTATTGGAAATGATTAGTTTACAACTGGCCCTTTTTTTCTTATAAGTAATAAGATTCTCGATAGTTGGTTGTGCGGAAAAAATGCGGAGAACTCTCTTACGTTCTCGAACCACTAGGGCACACTCTTCATTCCACCATGGCACTGGAATTTTCGTGGACGAGGATTTACACTTGGGAATGGATTGTTCTGCCGCATAGAGGATGCGGAAAGTGAAATCCTCTACAGCCTCATCTACAGATGGAAAGGGTGTTTTATTCTCAAACTGTAGATGGGATTGGAAGACCTTCCAGTCTGCTTTATCCAATTTCCAACGTGGTTGAGGGTTGGAAAAAGTAGAAGAACTCAGGGAAATACTGATCGGGAAATGATCACTACCATGTAAATCTGAGAATACGCTCCACGCTAAATTGTGTGTGAAAGATGAAGAGGATATAGATAGATCGATGCATGACAGAGAGCCGTTGGCTGAGTGGAGGAATGTTGAAGAGCCATCGTTTAACACATTGATGTTAAAAGCATTCAGAACTTTCTCTATCATATATCCTCTTTCAGAGAGCTTTATAGACCCCCAAATGGGATTATGGGCGTTAAAATCACCCAGAACTAGAAAGGGGCTTGGCAGTTCACACAGTAGAGATGACAAAGATGTTTCGTCCGTATATTGATCTGGAGGTAGATACAGTGAACAAACAGTTAGAGGTGAGAGGTCTTTGAATAACACTCTAACTGCTACCGCCTGGAGATTCGATGTTAAATTAATGGTAGTAAAAGGCAAGGATCTTTGAACTAAGATGGCAACACCGCCACAGGCTTTATTTCCCATTGCATAGTCCTTCCTTATAAAATTAAACCCTTTTAGGGTAGGAGACTGGGATGGCAAGAGAAACGTTTCTTGCAAAACCAATAAGGAGAAGGAGAACTTATTGACTAAAAGCTTCAGGTCTTCTAAGCGGCAAAAGAATCCATTAAGGTTCCATTGTAACAGTGCCATGATGAAGGTTTTAAGATGAAAGTTTAAACTCCCGGGATAACTCCATCTCCTCAGTAGGAGACACGTCCAAGTTTAAAGGGAAGTCTGGCCCTCCCCCCAGAACTGGAGAATTTGGCGTAGAAACTACTATACGCTTTTTGGAGGGGTCAGAGGAAGGTGACAACTCTGACGAGCGTTTCTTGCCCTCTTCCCTTTCCGAAGTTTTTGGAGGGGTTCCAGGTGGTGTAACCGATTTCGAAGTCCGACTAGTGCTAGCAGATGGTCCTGTGGAGGTGGAAGTTCCACAGGAAAAGTCTGCAATACTTAAATCAGTCATTGTTCCAATAGACTTAACAGAAGTACGACTCTTAACCACTGCTGCATAGTTACGGACTTCATTTT
>JAHWFO010094772.1:0-14108 GCA_023313115.1 Rhysida immarginata
GGTTAAAGAAGAATTTTCTAGTCCACTCATGATTAAAGATTCGGCATTCACTCTCTATTTTCCTTTTCTTTGCGTGCTTGGAATTACTCATTGTGTACCGAACTTTTTTTCAGGATCTAAATTAGGTGGTAAATTTTTCGTTAACTAATTTAAATTATTTTCTAAGTAATTTTTCGTTAATAAATTAATTTATAAATTTTGGACTTGAAAGTAACTTCTTTGCGTAATATACTCTGAATACAAATAAGAATAATATATTCTTATCATTTATAAATAATTATTAAGAAAACATTAAATCTGTTCAAAAAACACTTTTTCAAAACTTTTCCATAACTTAAGTCAGAAACCATTGATTTTCCAAAACTTTCCAGGCCTGGAATTTTTTTTATGATTTTTCCAAGACTTTCCAGGTTTTTCATGACCCGTACGAACCCTGTATTCATAACTATTATTATTTACAATATTATATTTATCTAAAAACTGTGAAGTCTACTTACAATTATGAAGTCTTCCAACGAAGAGGTTTTCAACGAACTACAACGAACTGAAAGTGTTACGACGATCGACAATCGAACAGCGAAGTGTGAAGTGAACTGAAAGTGTCGACAATCGACAGTCGAACAGTGAAGTGTACATTCGTTAGGATGGGACGAAAGCAGCGCTTTCACAAAGCTCATCTAACCAGAATAAACTCCAAAGGAAATACACAGAGGTAGTCAAGAAGCCTAACCAACCCAAGCGGTCTTCCATATTATACAAAAAAGAAAATAAGATTGACGATTGTCAGAAACAAAAAAACAAACGAAATAAAAAAAATACAAGGAGAAATAAGATTATCACATCTTCCAGTAGTCTGGGAAAGAAACGTTGCTAATATCTTCAAAATTGATGTCAAGAAGGTGCCTCGGTTTACGATACTTCGTATGCCAGTTCATATTCATTGAGTTCTCCAGTATCCCTTTCACAAGCTTATTGTCGTGAGTCTTCATCTTCTGTGTCATAATCAAAAGGAGATCCTGTATAAACTTACCGATATGGGCCATGTTTAAATCGAGGTGGATGGATTGGTTTTTCACCGTCCTTCTGTCCAGCTGGGCAATGGACCTCAGGGCAACATTCTGGAATGACTGTAAAAGCAGTTCACTCCATCTGCTTTTACAGATAGTCGCCCACGCAGGCATGCCATACAGGAGTATGTCCGGATAATCGATTTGTACAGAAGTAGCTTGTTGTCAATGCTGAGGGCGCTGTTGCGACCCATAAGAGCTATGATACTGTACTTAGCCCTCTTCGCTTAAGGTTTACTGGAATATTCAGATTTCCCAATTCCTGCAAGGTTTTCGAAAAAACACGATGTACTGCGACTTTTAACTCCCCTGTATATCTGGCTTTTTTATTACGGAAATTCCACGGGAAAAGGAGTTCAGCTTGCGTTGTAAGCTTTACGCGTACGCTTTCTTTCAGCCAATAAGAGTTCGTAATTCGGTGAGGTCATAAAAGGCATCTTCGCCTTTCGGCGAATTCAAAATGGACGTCGGCCGTGGGCGTCGCGTATCGATAAGGCTAGGGTCACACTGGCGTTAAACGCCACGTAAATACGCCGACGTAACGACGTCGCCAAGCGAAGCACCATGCTATTTACCGGAAGTGACATCACTGGCGTCGTTACGTCGGCGTATTTACGCCAGTGTGACCCTAGCCTAAAGCTTTTTATTGAAGAGCTCCGAAATATATCCGAAATATTTGATTAAAAGCATCCTCAATTTAAAGATGCCACCTTGAAAAATAGATATGGGCGAAATGCGAATAAAATCATCCATGTTGACCACGCTAGAAACAGGAAAAGCAAGAGCACATTGGGAGAAGTGAGCATGAACAAGAACGAGTAAAGGAAGCAACGAATGCCGATGCTAATTAACTGTGACGTCACTGATTTCACCCGACGAACAAATAATGCAGGTGAAATGCTCGGAATACGCTGTTCTAATGCCGCTGATAATATAATTTATTCGAAAAACCCAAGCATGCAACATATTTTTAAAAGATTTGCATAGTAAAATTTGGGTGACCAAATATGAATTTAACAAAAAGTTCATTCCGAATCATGCCAAGTTTTGCACTGAGTACTTTTGGAGCAGACGATTTTGAGCGAGTACCTTCAAAATCAGCTTTGTTTGATCTACCATCTCGAAAGATTTGAAAGAAGACGAAATTTAAATTATACCAGTACTTAAATTTTTAATATCAAACACTGGCATGGATTAGCCAAGCGCGCAAAATAAACATATTTGGGCTTGAGTGAGCACAAAACTCCTCTCAATGTTTATAAATTACTAGCAGAGGTACCCGACGTTGCCCGGGATAATTGCACTTGTAGTTAAACAACTTTTGCAATATCTTAAAAATAAACACATGAAAACGCTTAGTATTAATACAGTAAAAATTCATAAGGAAAATTCGAAAAAAAAAATTTTAAATGCTCACAATGGATGGACTTTTCCAAGTATGCCATAGCTCCAACTTTCTCCAGATAAGTTTAGTCCAGCTCGTTGCTATACGCCGGGGTGGCCTGGCTGCAAACGGGGTCCAATGGTGCACTTGGCTGGTTACTCCAATCGATCGTGGACTTGGGGGCTGCGGCTGCCTTGAATGCCGACGTATCCAATCGGGCTGGATGTTCCTCGTGCAAATATGGTTGTCCTGCTGAGGGTACTGCAACTTCTATAAGCGGCGACCTATTTAGGTTTGTCAACCGAGGAGGTAATACATACGGCGCGACGTCACTCTCCAAGCGCGGACGATCTGCAGGGCGCCCCGCGAGAAAGCCGGCTAGGTTATCTAGAGGCAACGCCGCTTCGCTGGATTTGATCCTCCACGGGAATATGCAAGGAGATGAGCAATATGCGGACTCCTGTCCGTTAAGCCGTGTAGTCGTGGGATGAGGTGCGCTATCCAACAGAGCGCCTTCTTGGGCGTGGTCCTCGGGCGTTAAAGGAGCGTCGGACTCGTCTTTGATTCGGGCGTCGGTCACATCCACCGTAGCATCCACCAATGCTAATGACGTCGATGATGTCTGGTTAAGTTCATCCGGGTCGTCCAAGAGCTGGTGCTGACCTTCTTTCTTATTAACGTCCGAGAGGTCTCCTAGTTCGCCATCACATGAAACAAAATCAAACAAGTCCAGACAAATAATATTACTGTCGGTCTGCTTACGTGGCTCGGGTGTCGTTGACGAATCGTGCCTCCTGCGCTGATGCACCTTTCGCTTTCGTCGGTCGTGCAGTCTATCGTCCGAACATGTGATCCGTCTTATGGTCGGTCAGGCATCGTGGGCGATCAGGTCCGAACACGTGGGTTGGTCGTGTCGAATTTGTCTCCTACTTTGGGGAGAACGACCATCTGACATCACGAGATTCGCCGAATTTCTTCGCCGTGAAAAGCAGCGGGCCGACGGCTGTGTCAACCTTCTCCAGACGGACTGGCCGGGTTCCTTACGGGGACTGTTTCGAATATGGCAAGATTTAAGATTTGGATTATAGTTCAAATAACTACCTGCCCTGGGCTGTCCTCGTTTCTTGGATCCATGAGTTTTCTCCAAAACTACAACATGACATCGCATCTGGTCCGGCCGAGTGGAGAGGCTGTTGTTATTGCCTCAGCAGATGCCTAAACTCAGGGTCTTAATGGCAGACATCTGGCGCACATGCCGTAAAAGTTCGTGCAACACTTAATGGACTGCTACACTTTTAAAACGCCTCAGAATGAGGTCCATTCGCAAATCCGGCGAACCATTAAAACTCGGTCGGGAAGGTAAAGAGAAAGGAACAGTCCCCTCCGACGACCGAGCATAAACGCTTCGATGTTGCAAATTTACGCTTAAATACCAGAGGACCTAGCCATAACTACTCAATCTGAAGAAAGGATCTTAGATGGAACGCTGCCTTTTTCCAGACTGCAGAAGGCGCAGATACTGCTGTTGATGGTACCATGTGCCTCATGGACCTCTCCACGCGGGCACACAACACTTCTCTATTTAAAAACATAATAGGCACGGCTACGTCCAATTTATATGGTTCGCCGGTAGACCGTCAAGCAGAAATCGCACAGAAAGGTATGGAAAGTTTTCCAGGTGGATACTGCTTGAAGCGATCCCAGATGGACTGAGCGAATGGACACTCATAGAATACGTGTTGGACGGACTCCTCAACACCACACACTAAGCAACCAGCAGACCTCACCACTCTCCACAGGTGTAAACGTTGAAGAGTGATGAATCCGTGATGCAGCAATCTCTATTAGTAGCTGAAAACTGAATGTTCAAACGCAACCGTTTTGATTGCTTTGAAAATGCTCGCCTACGGATAATCTGAGAGAAAACGGAAGATGTCGGTGGTCTCACTCAGACTGGTCTGCTGGAAAAACCAAGAGAGCTTTAAGTAACCCCACTCTTGGGAATCTAATTGTCGCAATCGGGGAATAAATGTCACTAAATCGAGTTGGAAGTTCTTTGTAAAGTCCGGTTGAACGAAGGTCGTAACCACTGGCAATGAAATGGATAATGGTAGCCTATTCACCTTAAAAAAAGAAACTCAGGTGAAGAAAAACAAAGTTCGCCCAAATCGGAGGAGGGAGAAGAAACACCCGAATCATAGCAGCCATCCTAGCTGCTTGAAGATAAGATCAAAGATTGGGCAATCCAAGTCCCCCTCCCTCAAATGGGGTAAAAAGGTACGCAGAGCGAAGTGTGTGACGTCGGATGTTGTTTCCCCACACACAGTTCACGATTTCTCTACGCACTTTTTCCAGAAGCCGATGAAATGGCAAGGTGAATAGGCACTTAGTAGTAAGTATAGGCAACACATGCGTTTTAACGAACCTCACCTTGACAAGCATTGAAGTTGAGAAACGAAAATTCTTGCCAAGGCGAGAGACACATGTACCAATTACTTGTTGCCAGTGGCTCGAGTTACTATTCGGTAGAAAAGAAAAGACGTAGCCTAACACTGTCACTTGGCCACACCATGTTATTGGAAAATTCTTTAGATCATCGGCAGTCCATTTTCCAATAGATTTGACGAGGTTGATGGAACTCCCCGTCGAAATCCTAAAGCAATCGAAGGTGACTTTTTAGATGTTCAGGGAATATGCGTCAAGTGCGAAGAGCACCACATCATCGGCATAGGCCAGCGTCCGGATGTTGACTGACGCTACTGGTAGTTCATATCCCCGAACATCAGGGTGGCGATATAAGTGCTGAAGTAATGGCTCCAAGGAAAAGATGTACAGGAGGGGGGAAGCGGACACCCCTGCCTAACACTCTTTGACAACACAAAAAAAGGACGAAGTGGAGCCATTAATTGCCACACATGATGTGGCCGAAGCATACAGTGCGGAGATTATCACAGCAAATTTCTGAAGATGATGAAACAGTTTGAAGAGAAATTCGTAGTTCACCTTATCGAATGCCTTTTCCTGTCAAGACTTACATAGCAAGAGTTTGCTGTCGACTTTGCGCTTCTTCCAAAACACATCGGATAGCAATAAGATTATCCGTCATTCGTCGTGATGGTATCGAACAGGATTGTCCCGGGTCAAAAAATGCTTCAGCGAACAATTTAAGTCGTTGTTGGAGAACCCCAGTAAAGACCTTATAATCTGTGTTCAGTAGAGTTATCGGCCTCCACTGGGCCACGAGTTCTGGATTTGGCACTTTGGGAAGCAGAATAATCTTCTCTATAACAAATTCCGATGTGATGGAAGAAGGGTCTTGGATGATGGAATTAAAAACTTTCACCAGGAAAGGCCCAAGAAGTTTCCAGGTTGCAATGTAAAAGGAATATGGGATGCCGTCTAAGCCCGGACTGGACCCACGGCGGCCATCCCGCGACAGAAACTTCTTTACTTCATCTTCAGTGAAGGGATGGGTGATGCACAGGTCAGTATCCTCCAAGAAAGGTCTTAGTGCCTCTATCCACTTGTTCGTGGCGTCGGATGGAACGATTGGGTTATCGAAGAAAGATGCAAAGTGGGAGCGGAAAGCTGATAAGATGTCAGAGTCAGCCTTCACTACCCCACCTTCCACTACCAAACGATGACAATACTTCTTGTTGGCCCTTCGTCTCTCCTCAGCAAACACGGCTGATGACATATTCCTGACGTCCGCAGCCCAGGTTAGTTTGGCTCTGAGTGCGGCGCCCGCAGCTCTTCTGATCATTAGAACATTGATCTCACTCTTCACCTGGATTATGTCATCAGCAAACTCCTCCTTGGGGGAAGAACAGCGGAGGAAACGCAGGATTTCTTGTAGCATGAGGAGATAACGCCGATGACGTCTAGCAGCGTCCAACCCAATTTTTCGAAAAAAGCGTTTAATTTTAGTCTTTATTACTAACCACGTCTCTAGCGTAGGAGATGTTTTTCCACAAACTGAACGAACACACTCTTGTACTCTTCTTCGTCCAGTAGAGAAACGTTTAAGAACCAACTGCGATGCTGATTACTTCCTGCAGCTGATGCTGGAAAAGGAGGATTCCACGACCACATGATGGCACTGTCATCTGAGAATGAGCATGGAATGACCTCCATTTTACCAGGTGTACCAGCAAAGGCATTATCAATCAAAAACAGGTCGAGTCTTGATGACACAAAGGGTCCTTGATAGAAAGTGAACCAAGGTTGTACACTTTGTGGATGGTGCGTCCAAAGACCGAATAATGCATTTTGCTGGAACAAATGATGCACATATCCAGACGAAAAGATGTTACAATCGACAGTTCAAGTCACCAGCAATCACTACAGGCAATCTTGTGCACAAAAAGTTGTTAAGGTCACTAAAAAAAGTCCGTTTCTCTACAGCCGTACATGGAGCATACACATTAAGCAATCGGAACTCGAAGTCAGATAAAGAAATGTCCGTTGCAATTACCCTTCACTCGTCGTCAAATACACAGTTCGTCACCGTGATGGAGGGATTGAATATAATAGCAGCAACCCCTTGCCCATACGGTGACGAGGAGTTTATAAAAAATTGTCCGCATGGGTATTGGCTGCGAAGACCGGGAAGATTGTAGTACTATTGTGAAGGGGCCAACTTCACCTCTTGAAGAAAGAGAATATCCGGTCTGTACAGTCGACAGATCCGATTGCTTAAAAGAAGAGCCAAGAGAACGCACGTTCAGTGAGATGACCTTCATTGAGGATTTACGATCTCGAAGACTGACCTGTGTTATCCGGAAACTTCAGCCTCTCAGTTTGTGCAACGATAGGTATCAACAATGGTGTCAACAAGCAATGCATCAACATTAAGCAATGATCAACAATATATGTCTCATGACTAACAATGCAAGGCAAAGTTTGTGCAATATAGAATTCAATGCATAGAATTCCTGTTAATCAGGCTTTTCTTAGAAAAGAGAATTCTTAGTACTTAACAATTTCTTGAAAATCTTCAAAAATGATCATTAACTGGAGATAATGAGTTAGCAGACTATTAAGAGAGAGTGAAAGACAATAGAGGAAACACTCCTTTAGCTCCGTGCTGTATTGAGCAAATGGTAAGCAAGTAAATAGAAGAATCGGCGACCGCTACACTACACAAAGTGATGAATGGCTAATTTTTGCTTCAAGACATCGAAAGAAGAAAGGAAATTGCAACAACATCAAGTTACATCTAAAGTAAGATTACGTGAGTAAAAAATTATTTAGACTAGAAGGCATCCTTAGAGAGGTGAATCCATTGTGAGCCTTTAAAAAATTTTTTTCGGTAAATCAAGTCCCGGTACATCACCTAGAATGGATTTTTTCAGTAGATAGACTAGCAAAGGTACTCGGCGTTGCCCGGGATAATCACACTTGTAGGTAAACAGAACAATCTCAAAAAATTAAATTAAATTTTGCAATATCTTAAAAATAAACACATGAAAATGCTTAGAATTAATACAGTAAGAATTCTTAATTTAAATTCGAAAAAAAAATTTTAAAGGATGGAACTCTCCAATAATTTCTTACTCACGTAATCTTACTTCAGATGTACACTTGAAGCAAAACTTGGCCATTCATCACTTTGTGTAGTCTAGCGTCGCCGATTCTTCTATTTATTTGCTTCCCATTTGCTCAATACAGCACGATATCGATTCTTCTCTCGATATTCCTAGCGATCTTCCTTCGGCTCCGTCCTTTTCTCTTTTTTATTAGAATGGATAGTCCCTTCGCTCTATATTGTAGTAATTGAGTCTCATTTATCAAATTTACATGAGATTATGAGCTTCACTATAGAAGCATAGAACAATCAATTTCAATTTAGGCAGAAGTTAAATATTTATATAATAAAGTTTTCAATTCAGAATTAAAAGAAAGATGGAAAAATTTGTGTATCATTAAAAACGATTGTTTACCGTACCACTAATATCGATTAAAACGAACCAATTTCTTTCGACATTTAAAAATTAAAAAATGCATATCACAGATTAAAATACAGAATGACAATTTTTAAAATCGTCAAAATTTTTTTAAGACAGGATTGTTACTTTATCTTTTATAACGTCTGCTGCATTTATTGTCCGAAAACTTCCTGAGAGGCATAGACCATATATAAAAAGCCATCTGCATCTTTTTCCTGTTGATAAACTTCCAAGAGAGTCATTGAAACACTGACCATGCTCCTCTGATTGATGAGAAGAAAAAACGCTTGGATTGGATGTAGCTGAAGACAGCGTCTTATGATTCTTATCAGTTCACCAACAATCACTTGGCCAGGGGGCAAATATTTAACCAATTTGGAGGTTTAATTTAGCTTTTTGAGTTTCTGTTTATTGACAAGCGTAATTATCCCGGGCAACGCCGGGTCCTCTGCTAGTCTTCTATATCTTCTATCTTCTATATAGAAGGATGTTTGTTTGTTTGTGGGTTTGTTTTTTATACAAATCTACAGTTTTACTCCGATCTTGATGAAATTTTGCATACTTGACCTTCAAAGCATGAGGAAGGTCACTGTCTACCTCAGATTTCGAAAAAATAATAATTATTGATAAAAAAAAACGATATTCATGGTTATCACAGAGCGTATTAATGAGAAATATCTCATGACCAACAATGCAAGACAAAGTTTTTGCAAGAATGGTATCAGCACGCAATGCACGAACACTCTGCACGGACCAACAATATATATCTCATGACCAAAAAATGCAAATAAAAGTTTGTGCAACAATAGGTATCAACAATTGTGTCAACACGCAATGCACCAATAATATCTAAGGATCGACAATATATGTCTCATGACCAACAATGCAAGTCAAAGTTTGTGCAATATAGAATTCAATGCATAGAATTCCTGTTATTCAAGCTTTTCTTAGAAAAAAGAATTCTTAGGACTTAACAATTTCTTGACGATCTTTACAAATGATCAGTAACTGGAGATAATGGAGAGTTGGCAGACTATTGAGAAAGAGTGGAAAGACGACAGAGGAAGCAATTCTTTAGCTCCGTGTTGTATGGAGCAAATGGTATTTAGAAGAATCGGCGACCGCTAGACTACATAAAGAGATGAATGGCCAATTTTTTTCTTCAAGACATCGAGAGAAAAGTCAGCTAAGTGTGGTATTCAAAGATGTTAGTTCACGCAATCACCCTGTCAGTGCGGCTTCAAGTATCACTTCTGCGCCTAATTTAGCCCCCAAAATTTTCTTCCGGAGCCCAGAGGAATTCTGAAGTAACTTGCTTTAACTGCGGAGGCCGAGGACATGTTAGATCTGTTTGTCCCTCTAAGCGTCTCCATGTAACCCCTGGTCCCTCTGTGGTGCACACTCCACCCAGATCACATTCACCAAATGTGCGTACCCCACCTCCCAAGCGAAGGACTCGCAAGCCAGGTGCCAAAGCGATTTGGCCTTCCAACAAGAGACTGGATAATTGACACAGGCAGCTCGTTCCATGTGATCAAGGACAAAGAGTTCTTTGAATCCATCCAAAAATGTCATAAAAAGATCCATACCGCAGATCCTGCAAAAACAATTGCCGCTGTCGGTACAAGGGTTGCGAGTGTTTTGCTAAACTCGGGATTTGTTTTAACGCTATATGACGCGCTTTATGCTCCTTGTGCGCGTTTCAACCTTGTGTCAATGGGACAATTAACTAAGCAGGGGTTCTCTGTCATTTGTTCCTGACGGGTATTCCCTTATTTCTGATCAGGGCGTGTCCGTGGCTGCACAGGAGGTTGTTGTGGATTTACCATTCCTTCCGGTATTATCAGACATCCCCTCAGTCTCCCGAACAGTTTCCCCACCATTTTCTATGGTATTAACTTATCAGGATGTTCATAATGCTCTGGGACATCCATCGCCAAAAAAACTCACCAATGCTATCAAACACCGAAGTATTCGTGGTCTTGAAAAGGTGCCTCTCATTCCTAATGATCAGCCAAGTGTTCCCTGTCTCGAGGCAAAGATGTGCAATGCCCCTCACAAGACTGTCACGTTTCAGCAGTCCTCACGTCCTCTACATCTTCTCCATGTGGACACTGCAGGGCCCATGCCTACCACATCCGTCTATGGGAACAAATATCTTCTGATTGCAGTGGACGATCATACTCGTAAGATATTTGTATGTGCTGTGTCAACCAAAGCAGAGGTACCACAAGCGCTGATCAACTTGATTAAAAAGTTACAACAATCTACTGGACATAAACTCGTGTATGTACGTTCGGATAATGGCACCGAGTTTATCAACGAAGCGCTAAGCGAATTTTGTTCGGTGGAAGGAATAACCCAGCAATTTACCGTGCCTGAGAACCCCCAGTCGAATGGTGTTGCTGAGAGAGTGGTCCGCTCTATTTGTGACGGAATGCGTGTCCTACTTGCCTCTTCTAATGTTCCACACAGTTTTTGGGACCTTGCTGCTGCTATGGCAGCGTACAATTTGAACTCTCTGCCCCGAACAGGGCAAACTATATCCCCAGAGGAGCTGTGGTCCGAAAAGAAACCCACTTTTAAGCATCGAGCGCCATTTGGGTGCCTAGTCTATTATTTTGTGCCAAGATCGCACCGATCCAAATTCCAGGCTCATGCAAAACGTGGAATTTTCATGGGATACCCGGCGTCATCATCTGGCTATCTCATTTATTCGATTCAGGAGGACAAATTGATACGATCTCGATCAGTTCGATTTCTTCAAAAAACGTTCCCTGAACTGTCAATGTGCCGCGAACCGTTATTCTCGATTCCGTCTATGCCGCAAATTCCATATGATCTCCATTCAGAGACTTCTCAGTTTGATGAAGCGAGGAATGTCGAACGACGGACGTCGTTATCTCCAGCTTCCGACGTCGAGGACCCACCAACACATTTCGCCCCTGAAGCGGAAGATAACGAAGATCCAACCATTCCGGAAGTAACGATCTCTCCTGTTCCTCCGGTGAAGGCACCCGTCCAGTTGGACCTGTCGCCACCGACGCAACCTGCCCCTGCGCCCCCTCAACAGGAGTTACGCAGATCGCAGAGGCTGAAAGATAAGGTAGAGAGGCGTCGAGCTGTACTCTGTCCTCCCAACTTAACCGACTCCACTTTCAAGGAGACGTCCTTGATGACCCCTATGTCGTATGAACAAGCACTCACTTCCCCTCAACGTCTCCAATGGGAAGAGGCTATGAAGAGTGAATTAGACTCTCTCCACCTTCATCAAGTCTCGGACTTAGTCCCTAAGCCCCTACACACGAAGATACTAAAAACGAAGTGGATATACCGCATTAAGTGTAATCCAGACGGGTCGGTTTCGAAATTTAAAGCCAGGTTGGTGGCAATTGGATCGTCGCAAACGTATGGAACGGAATACGAACGTTTTCCCCTGTAATTCGGATGGAGTCGTTAAGAATACTGTTTGCCATAGCGGCGAATTAGGGCTTGTCGTTGCACCAATACCATGTCAAATGTGGCTATCTGCATGCGCCGATAGATTATACGATATATGTAATGCCACCCAAGGGGTTGCTTCACCGCTCAGAAGAAGTATGCAAACTCCGAAAATCACTGTATGGTTTAAAGCAGAGTGGGAGGTGCTGGTATATGAAATTATGTCAGCTCCTTCTCCGCTTAGAGTTTACCCCGTCCCGAGCGGATGATAGTCTTTTCTTTTATGACAACAACGGTTGCTTCATGCTCCTTGCTGTGTATGTAGACGACATTGTGGCTGCTACGAGTGATGTGTCTGCCTTAAAATTAATAATGAATGATGTGCAACAGGAAGTCGATCTGGTGGACCTGGGACCCGTACATCACCTTTTAGGTATGCGTGTGAGCCGGGAAGGCAATGTCATCAAATTATCCCAGGCTCACTACATCCAGCAAGTCCTGCACGACTATCAACTGCAAGACATTAAATCTAGATCCGTTCCCCTCAGTCCGCACGTGAACCTGGACGAAGTGACGGACTCACGGCCAGCTGATCCCACAACTTATCAGTCCCTTCTCGGGTCACTCATGTATGTAATGACGTGCACGCGCCCGGATATAGCTTTCGCCATCACACGATTGTCGTCATATGCTAGGTCTCCAACTCATTTGCATATGACGGCGCTAAAGGGAGTCGCTGCTTACCTAGCTCACACCTGTAATGCATCGCTCACCTTTGTTCCGTCAACAGGTTCGTTATGTGCATTCGCCGATGCAAGTTGGTGCGTTACCCCACAGAGCAAGGGTTACTCTGGTATCCTCATAAAATTGGGAAAAAACACCATCTCCTGGTGCTCTAAGAAGCAGCGTCTCGTGGCCTTAAGCAGCTGTGAAGCAGAAGTTATAGCTATATCCGAGTGTCTAAAATCATTTCGGTGGTTATGGGATTTAATCACTCAAATAGGACAGGGGAAATATATATCTTTCCCCACTACTATATATACCGATTCAACTTCTGCCATCGCATGTCTGAGTGCATTGGAATCTAAGAGTAGAACGAGACACATCCTGAGATTGCATAATTACATCTCGCGCGAAATCAATCTCCAGAATGTGATCCTCGCCTACTGTCCATCCTCAGACATGCCTTTTGACAAAACCTTTACCTTCCCCCGATTTGTATAAAATTTTCGATCAAATGTCGTTAACTAAGCGGGATGACGAACACTAATTAGACTTATTTTTTGGAATAAAATTTATGTACATGTATGCCCGCCCCCTTCCTTTTTTCGTTTTAACTGCAAAATTTGTAGATTGAAGTTGTTAGGCAGGATGAGAGGGGTTCTTAACGCCGAATATTTTTTCAACTTCTTGTTTTTCTTTTGCTCTTAGCCAGAGGCAAGGTTTCGGCATACATTTATTTTATTTTTTTTACATTTAAATAAGTCATAGCACTGCTTATTTGTCATATGAATATACATTAATTTATACACTATTGAGCTCAATGTAAAGTATTTCTTTTGTACATGTCAATTATTTTCACTTTCATTTTTTTTTAGTGTGCGCACACTATTCATATTTCATACTATTTTATTGCTTGTTCACTTTACTTGACATAATTTAATATTATGTGTATCTTAAGTTTTTTTTTAGGTCCAGCCAAATAAGGTTCTTTTTTTTCTTAAACAGCTCTATGCTAAATGGACACAAGGGTTTTATCCTGCACTCGAGTAAAATTACAGGGGGTTTGTTCGGGAAATGTTGGGATTAATGGTATTTTTTTGTCTAATACTGGAATTAATATTTTATGTTTTTTAAGAAATATTTATTTAATTCTGTTATAAATTACTGTCTAGATTTCTTCCTAATGTGTGGACTGATTGTTGCGATTTATATCTTTGTCATTGTTGTCGATAAATTTTATTTTTTTATGATCCGCGTGTGATGTGCAAACGCGTTCTTTCCCTCGCGGATAATTTCCTCGGCCGCAGGAAGTTATATCATTTAATTGTTGGCAAAATTGTAATTTTTAGCACATTTTCTATATATAGAAATGCGCTTATGTGATCGGTTTGTCCAGCTGTCTGTAGACAATCCCACAATTCATTGCGTTGCATGTATTGAATTGCATGTATTGCAATCTCACAATTCATTCAATCATGTCTTGAATTGCTGGAAGAACCGAATTATCCTCGCATTTGGTAAAACGCGTGTTGAGAACATGGTTTC
>JAHWFO010094772.1:19108-34882 GCA_023313115.1 Rhysida immarginata
GAAGGTCATGTATGCGAAATTTCATCAAGATCGGAATAAAACTGTAGATTTGTATAAAAAACATACAAACCGACCCACCCACAGAACCACAGACCCACAGACGCACAGACCCACAAACATCCTTCTTTATATATATAGATAGACTAGCAGAGGACCCGACGTTACCCGGGATAATTACGCTTGTAGGTAAACAGAACAATCTCAAAAAGCTAATTTAAACCTCCAAATTTGTTAATAATAACTCAATCACTACAATATATAGTGAAGGGACTATCTATTCTAAGAAGAAATTGAAAGACAGGAAATTTACCTTTTCACTGCAAAAATCCTGTCACTGTCTACCTCAGATTTCAGAAAAATAATAATTATCGATAAAAAAATCAATATTCATGGTTATGGCAGGGGCATATTAATGAAAAATATCTCATGACCAACAATGCAAGACAAAGTTTTTGCACCAACAAGTATCAATAATGGTATCAACACGCAATTCACAAACACTCTGCACGGACCAACAATATGCAAATAAACGTTTCGTGCAACAATAGGTATCAACAATGGTGTCAACACGCAATGCACCAATACTATGTAAGGATCAACAATATATGTCTCATGACCAACAATGCAAGGCAAAATTTGTGCAATACAGAAATCAATGCATAGAATTCCTGTTATTCAGGCTTTTCTTAAAAAAGAGAATTCTTAGTACTTAACCATTTCTTGAAAATCTTTAAAAATGATCAGTAACTGGAGATAATGAGTAACCAGACTATTGAGAAAGAGTGAAAGACGATAGAGGAATCACTCGTTTAGCTCCGTGCTGTATTGAGCAAATGGTAAGCAAGTAAATAGAAGAATCGGCGACTGCTAGACTACACAAAGTGATGAATGGCCAATTTTTGCTTCAAGACAACATCAAGTGTACATCTAAAGTAAGATTACGTGAGTTAAAAATTATTTCGACTAGAAGGCATCCTTGGAGAGGTCCATCCATTGTGAGCCTTTAAAAAAATTTTTTTGGTAAATCAAGTCCCGGTATATCACCTAGAATGGACTTTTTCAGTGAGAAGATAAATTCCTGTCTTTCGGATTTTTCTTAGAATGGACAGTCCCTTCGCTCTATATTGTAGTGATTGAGTTATTATTTAACCAATTGGAAGTTATAATTTAATTTTTTGAGATTGTTCTGTTTACCTACAAGTGTAATTATCCCGGGCAACGCTGGGTACCTCTTCTAGTTATATATATATATAGATAGAAGAATGTTCATCCGCATTAAGTAATTGAATTGTATGCTTGAAAATGTCAATATTGAGAGAGAGAAAAAGATACAGCAGCAGGACCTACATAAATTTGCTAAAAAATGAAAAAAAAAGTGATAAAATGACTATCAATGAAGTGTTGATCAAAAAACAAATTTGTGAAATGTTATGTTGTGATGACAAATTTAAAAGCATAATTGGAGAAAATATAACACATTACTTGAAAATGAACGGTAAAATCATTTGAACCAAAGATAAATAGTGGCAAGTTTATTGTATTTTACTTATAATAAATAAAGTGCACAGATCCTTTAAATTATTGTATTACAATGAAATTGACTTTTCCATTTCATGAATTAAAAGAAGGGTTTTCGTTTATGAAATAACTAGAAGAGGTACCCGGCGTTGCCCGGGATAATTACACTTGTAGTTATACAGAACAATCTCAAAAAATAAAATTATAACTCCCAATTGGTTAAATAATAACTCAATCAATACAACACAGAGCAAAGGGGCTATCCATTCTACGAAAATACTAAATACAGGAAGACTAGGTGCTATGCCGGGACCAGATACTTTAGACTCAAGTTTTTCTTGCTCTTGACGTAGAAGCTTTTGCTCTATTCGAAACTCCCGTTGCTCAGATGTTTCAAATGTCCGTATAGCTATTTCTGTTTTAGTTGTACACTTTCTCTGACCAATACACCTTCTTTCTCTTTCCTTTCCCTTGACGTAGAAGCTCTTATACCCTCTTGCTCCGTTCGAAACTCCCGTTGTTCATATATTTCAAATGCCCGTATAGCTTTTTCTGGCTTTGTTGCAGAGTTTCTATGACCAATACTTGTTCTTTCTCTTTCCTTTCCAGATGCCAGTCGTCTGGATGTTTGATAGGGAGCTCAAGGGAGACACGCGTGAATCCTTTGCCTTATCAATAGACGCTGCCTTATTAATGTTCTGTCACTGCATCATCACTTTATGTTCATTATCAATAATTCTTGGAAACGAACGTTCAGTCATCGCATTATCAGCATCTCAGTTTCCAAAATATACACATTCACACAGAATATAGTCAAGATGTATTTTTATAAATTTTTGGATCAGCTTTGCTACCAAGTAAGCTAGGTGTTAACCCTGGGGTGGCTCGGACTTTTCTTTTTTAGAATAAATGAAATATTTATAAAAAAAAATGAAAAAGCTTAGAATTAATACAGTAAAAGTTCTTAATGAAAATTCGAAAAAAAATTTTTTAAATTTTTTATTCGAAATTTTTTTTTTCAATAGATCGACTTCTCCAAAGATGCCAGTGCTACTCTAAATAATTTCTTACTCACGTTATCTTACTTTAAATATACACTTGATGCTGTTGCAATTCCCTTTCTTCTCTCGATGTCTTGAAGCAAAAAATTGGCCATTCATCTCTTTATGTAGTCTAGCGGTCGCCGATTCTTCTAAATACCATTTGCTCAATACAGCACGGAGCTAAAGAATTGCTTCCTCTGTCGTCTTTCCACTCTTTCTCAATAGTCTGCTAACTCTCTATTATCTCCAGTAACTGATCATTGTTAAAGATTTTAAAGAAATTGTTAAGTACTAAGAATTCTCTTTTCTAAGAAAAGCCTGAATAACAGGAATTCTATGCATTGAATTCTATATTGCACAAACTTTTATTTGCATTGTTGGTCATGAGATATATATTGTTGGTCCGTGCAGAGTGTTTGTGAATTGCGTATTGACACCATAGTTGATACCTATTGTTGCAAAAACTTTGTCTTGCATTGTTGGTCATGAGATATTTCTCATTAATATGCCTGCTTTAACCATGAATATCAATTTTTTATCAATAATTATTATTTGCCAACAATGCAAGACAAAATTTTTGCAACAATAAGTAACAACAATGGTATCAACACGCAATTCACAAACACTCTGCACGGACCAACAACATATATCTCATGACCAACAATGCAAATAAAAGTTTGTGCAACAATAGGTTTCAACTATGGTGTCAACACGCAATGCACCAACACTATGCAAGGATCAACAATATATGTCTCATGACCAACAATGCAAAGCAAAGTTTGTGCAATTTAGAATTCAATGCATAGAGTTGCTGTTATTCAGGCTTTTCTTAGAAAAGAGAATTCTTATTACTTAACAATGTCTTGAAAATCTATAAAAATGATCAGTAACTGGAGATAATGAGTTAGCAAACTATTAAGAAAGAATGAAAGACGATAGAGGAAACACTCCTTTAGCTCCGTGCTGTAGTGAGCAAATGGTAAGCAAGTAAATAGAAGAATCGGAGATCGCTAGACTACACAGTGATGAATGGCCAATTTTTGCTTCAAGACATCGTAAGAAGAAAGAAATTTGCAACAACATCAAGTGTACATCTAGTGTACATCTAAAGTAAGATTACGTGAGTAAAAATTATTTAGACTAGAAGGCATCCTTGGAGAGGTCCATCTATTGTGAGCGTTTAAATTTTTTTTTCGGTAAATCACCTAGAATGGATTTTTTCAGTGAAGAGGTAAATTCTTGTCTTTCGGATTTTTCTGAGAATGGATAGTCCCTTCGCTCTGTATTGTAGTGAGTGAGTTATTATTTAACCAATTTGTAGGTTTTTGAGGTTGTTCTGTTTACCCACAAGCGTAATTATCCCGGGCAACGCCGGGTCCTCTGCTATTTATATATATAGAAAGATTCATTACCAACTCCCTAGAGGAGTATATACCAAATTTCATTAAAATCCAAAAGGTCAGTGCTAACCACTGCCTGAACTGACGTGGAATGACCTATAGACATCCGTCTATCAGGCAAATTTCTGTGCTTATCTACAGTAACGGCAAAAAAATAGAATATCCCCGGTCGAGTCGCACCGCTCGTTCCTTCGGAGGGAGGAGGAAAGTCCGTGCGTTGCAAATTACTCACGGGCAAACTCGTGTCTTCTTTCGTTCTAAAGACTTTTTTTTCTTGTAGCATAACCAGCCGCATTCCTTGTGGCCGAGAATCTTCGTTGCCTCCGCTAATGCGTAAAGAATGCGTCTTTCTTTGCTCAGTGGTTAAGCGAGAAAACCTCGTTGCGACACGCCCCTTTTCACTTCTCTTGCGCCCCTCCAAATAGGACCCTAATAGGAACTTTGTCATGCGCCCCCCCCCCCTCCAACATTGCGGGGGTTGCGTGGGCTATGGCTACGCCACTGCGATCGCTGGCTATGGCGTGGCTCCTGCTCCAAAATTTCCATGTCTAGGAAACGCGTGACAGTTATGAAGTCTTTTTATTCCTGCAGGTTTCTTCATCCTCGTCTTCGGTTTTCTTCTTTTTTTAGAAATTAAATAGCTCCGTTCTCTGTGGCTCATTGCACGTAAAATTTTGCGCCTAGTTATCCTTTTGTTAACGCTTTTTCAAATTGAATAGGTACGCCTATACGATTCTAAACGTTCCTTTGTGAACTGGGCGTCAGCAAAAACCAGCTAGACGGCGTGCAACTACAAAAGGACTTATCGGGTGATTCATTGTCATTAGAAATAAACAGTCTCTCAAAGATGTCCAACTGATTCCTTTGGAAGGCAACACGATTGAAAAATTTTACAATGTCCATTGTTACCAATCAGGTAGATCCAAACAAAATATTTCGCTACTCTAAATGTATAATGAAGAAATAACGCTTATCCGCTACTCAAATTTACATTTGCCTTTGATGGCTATACAGTGGCATCGCCTTTAGCACGCACTACAAGAGTTAAGAAATATTTTTTGCAGAAAATAAATTCAAATGTAAATGATTGGTGGAAAAGGGTGAGATATAAGGGACATCATAAGGTGCTGAAGGCGATACCACTGTATAGCCATCGAAGGCAAAATGTAAATTTGAGAAACTGATTCGCTGAGATTTGATTTTATATTTGAAATAGGAATTCTTCGATGTATGTATAATGATCATGACGTCATCGCATATTTTTGTGGATATTTTTTTTCAATAAGATGGTTGGGATAGTTTAACGTCCTTTTCTTTTATGAAGCCATGCGTTCTTTATACAATTTAGAGTCGACATAAGGAATCTAATTCAAAATGCAATGATAAATCATCCAATTTCATTTGAAAAAATAGAATAAAATATTCGCTGTATCACAACGAATCCTGACATATAAATACATAACGTTTTTTTGATTATTCACAATTCTCGTTATTCTATCTTTGAATAAAGATTACATACTTGGAGTGCTTCGTCGCATACTGCTATCATATAACAATAAATGTAAAAGGGATACTGAATCTTAAGCCTTCGATACGTCAGTTTTGGCCAATGAAAAAAAAATACACTGCTGGCAAAAAATGCACCACCTAGAAGGAATGGGTCGATTAAGTTTAAATTTTGCACATATTAGGGACATACAAGAAATGAGTCAAATTGCAAGACAATACGTCCAGAAAAACGTTTACAGGGTGGCTCCCATGCCCTCTCCTGGAGAAGAATCGTTCAGACAAGATTTGCATAAATTCGTCAGTTTGCCATCTGCATGTACTGGAACAGTTCACTGCTTGTGTGGTGACAATTGCAATGCCTCGCACACACCGCCGTGCTCCTATGCAACAACTCACGATGCGATCAGTTACAACTCGCGATCAGTTTTAATGTTTGTGGATGGAACGTTGAACAGCATTCAGTACGTCCAGCAGATGGTAGAACCTGTTCTTCTACCCTTATTGCAACAGGAGGGTAACATGTTTTTCCTGCAAGATAACGCCCATCCACACACTGCCCGTGTTAGCTGGCAGGCCTCACAGCATGTGGCACTTCTTCTATGGCCAGCACGATCTCTAGACTTGTCATTAATGTGGATATGTGTGGGACATGATGAGACGTAACGTTCATCTTCACTGACACCAGCTGCAACAGTCCCACAATTACGCCAGCATGTTCAGGGGGCTTGGAACAACCTACTCCAAGACGACATCCGCATTTTTATGACCATATGCATGCAAAAGAGTCAAGGCCTGTATTCAGGTTCGCGGGGGTTATACGACCTTCTAATGTGGTCTATTGGGGCATGGGGAGCCACCCTGTACAACGTTCTTCTGGACGTATTGCCCTTAAATTTGGATCTTTTATTATATGCCACCAATGCTACCCCATGTGTGCAAAATTTCAAATAAATCGGCCCATTCCTTCTAATAGTGCATTTTTTTCCCAGCAGTGTACATTTAAAATCAACAGTGTCGAGCATTCGTAATATAAGTATACTTACTTACTTTACTTACTTACTTACTTTTCAAACCCGCTTATCCGTTAGAGGGGACAGCAGCCCTATGGAAGATCTCCAGCGATCGCGATCTTCCGCCATCAGGCCCATGTCCTCCCTGGTAATATCCAAGCAACTCGAACCCAGATTCTTCATGTAGTCTAGCCACCTGGTTCTAGGCCGACCCCTTGGACTCTTACCCACCGGCTTGGAAAATAACTGCCTAGGAAGACTAGTTTGCGCGACCGAGATCTCTCAATGCGGAGAAGTAGCGGCTCAACACCTAAAGATTCCCTTATTGTGCTGCTGTACACACTATCTAGTAGGGTAACACCTGCCACACCTCTCAGAAATCTCATTTCGGCCGCTTGTACCCGCGATCGCACTCTTTCGGTCATTACCCAAGCCTCATGACCATAGGTGAGAATGGGGACAAAGATAGATTTGAAGACGGAGAGCTTGGTTTTGTTACCCAGCTCGCGTTTCGTTACCACAGATCGCCACAGTTCACGTCTGACACAGCTTGCTGCACCGATCCGAGCATCCAATTCTTTCTCCTGCCATCCATCACTCGTGAATGCAATCCCGAGATACTTGAATTTCTCCACCTGTCTCAATGAGGTTCCCCTAACATGGAGAGTGCACTGAGCAGGCTGTCTTGAAAGGACCAGAACCTCGGTTTTAGCCACACTGATCTTCATCCCAGCTTCTTGGCTGCAAAGCGGTCTAGTGCATGCTGAAGGTTCGAGCGAGAAGACCCAAGGAGGACAAGGTCGTCAACAAAGAGCAACCTCTCCACCACGCAGTCGCCCACACAAACACGCTCGTCGCCTCGGCTGCCCCTGTCTATCCAGTCCATAAAGATAGTGAACAAGATGGGCGACAGTACGCACCCTTGGCGGAGTCCAACACCCACGGTGAACGGTCTTGACTTAATGCCATTTATCCGGACACACATCTCAGAGCTTTCGTACAGAGACATGATAGCAACCAGTAATTGCCCATCCATTCCATACTCTTGCAACACTTGCCAGAGCTTCTCCCGAGGAACTCTGTCATATGCTTTTTCGAGGTCCACAAAGCAAGCGTAGACCTCTTTTGCATACTCCCAGGATTTCTCAAAGATTTGCCTTAGAGCAAAGATCGGAAACCACACTGCTCCCCCGACAGTTTGGAGTCGACTATTTCCCGACTTCTCTTCTCCAGACACTTAGCGTACACTTTCCCAGGAATACTGAGCAAAGAGATGCCTCGATAGTTGTTGCAATCTCTCCGATCTCCCTTTTTGAAGATAGGGATCACAATTCCTGTCTGCCATTGCTTAGGGGCCTGTCCAGATATCCAAGCAACCTGACTCACTCGAGTCAGCTACAGGATACCATCCTGATTTAAGGCCTTTAACATCTCGGACCGGATTTCATCATCACCTGCAGCTTTGCCAGTCTTCAGGGACTTAATTGCCCATCTGACTTCTGTTTCAGTGATACTATCGTAACTATTCTCCGCTCCAAGATGCACCTCGTATGCCTCAATTGTTGTTGTCACCGGATTAAGAAGAGATGAAAAGTATTCCTTCCACCTATGCAATACGCTCTCCTCAGTTTTCAGAAGCCTCCCATCTGAACTCTTAATAGTTTGTGATGAAAGAGACTTCTTTCCACGGAGGCGGCGCACGGTCTGCCAGAACACCTTGCTTGCCGAACCATAGTCTGCCTCCAATTTCTCCCCGAACTTCTCCAGGCCTTGGCTTTAGCTGTTGATACTGTCTTTGCTGTGGCTCTTCGCGCCTCAGTGTACCGCACTCGACTCGAAGGTGACTTATTTGCAAGCCATTGCAAATAGGCTTCCTTCTTTGCCTTGACAGCTTCTTGGACCTCACCGTTCCACCACGCAGTCCTTTTCTCACCGCCCTGCGCCACACTCAGCCGCTTACGACCACATCACAATGCAGCCGAAGTAACCACAGCAGTTTTAAACAACTGCCACTCCTCACCAACAGTACCACGATCACTGGGTAGTTCTTTGAAACTTGAAGATATGTTATCTGCAAAGGTCTTCCTCACAGATCTATCCTCCAATGCCTCCCATTTGCTGCGCCAAGTTTGTCTGAACCTAGTATTTCGTTTGGTTGGCATGGATTCAGAGAACCGCAAAGTGCAGACAACAAGATGGTGATCAGTTGACAGTTCTGCCCCTCTTCTCACACGAGTATCCAACACTGATCGGAATAAGTCGGCTGAAACAATTACAAAATCAATCAATGACTTCTGGTCCATTGCATCCCTGTACCAGGTATACTTATGAACATCCCTGTGCTGGAAGAAGGTGTTTGTGATGGAAAGTCCATTGTTGCAACAAGCACCTCCCATTCGCATTTAAATCGGAGTCACCATTCCTCCCAATCGCGCCCCTCCACGTTTGGTCATCAGCCCCTACGTGTGCATTGAAGTCGCCCATCAGGATGACAGAATCTGCACTCCCTCTCCTGCTAAGAGCAGCATCAACTTCATCTAGAAAAAGTGGGTACTTTGTGACTGCATTCGGAGCATATGCAACGAATAGAGAGAGAGACCGTTTCCCTATCTGAAGCCTCAGGAGACACAGTCTTCCACCTAAGGGGGTCCAATCTGCCAGCCGGGGACTTGTGAGTATCCCCTCTCCCGCTTGGGCAGTCATGTTAGGGTCGACACCAGAGTAGAAAAGCTTCCACCGTCCTTCTAAGTCCACAGTTCCAGAACCTGGACGTTTCTTAGAGGTAATACCTATGATATGCAGTCGATACCGTTTGGCTTCCTCCACTAACTCTGATTCCTTTCCTGTCATGCAGAATATGTTCCAAGTGCCAATTAACAGCACCCGATCCCGTTGTCGCTTTATCCGTTTCTCCTCCTGGGTAAAGGCATGCGCTGCCCCCGACCGTTTCCCCAAGCGCATAGCGAGTGCACTGGTGGGGCTTCTCGGGCTGCTCCGAGATAACAGCCGGGAGACTGTCGACTATTTTTCGAACGAGAGACTCTACATAACTCCCGAACGCGGGTGACTTTAACCTGCGCCACACTCGATGCAGTATGAATTTTCTCATTCGTCGACATCATGAGATATATGTTTGTTTGGATACTCTTCGTCTCACTTCTCAACCATGACCTTTCTGGTAAGGGTGACCCTAAAGTAGCCGTGCTACAACCAGCATAAGCTTAGCTCACAGAATCCCTGAAGCACCCAAACCCCTGACCCACGGTAATGGGGCATCCACTCAGGGGTAATAAGCCCCTGAGTATAAGGAAATATTATGAAATATAAGTAAAAGGAAAATATTTCGGCACCCTTACGCTCACTTGTCCTGTATTGTTGAGGCGACAGGGCGATCATTTCTACAGGGTGAATTCAAAAGTCTGAACCCCCCTTTTATTTTTTGAACCGAAGCAGATATGTCAATTTTTATGAATTCAATGAATAGGAAGTTGTGGGTGGCCTATCCCATGGTGCACTTTTCATCATTCCAAATATGCAAATTAGGACACATTCAAAATTTATCTCAAAAACCGTAAGGGATAGAGAAAAAAACCCAATTGCAAACTTGTTCAGCATAAAAAAACAAACAAAACAAAAAAAATCGTCCAAATCAGACCAACCAATCACCCACAATCACTGCACAAACAAGTTACTTCAAACAGTTTAAAAAAAAGTTAATCAACAAAATGCTCGATGTGACGACCGTAGGCACCATAACACAATTGGGCACGGAACCTAACTGACGCCAAAACATCGGCAAACATGGCTGGTGTCACTCCTCGGCACGCTTCCTGGATTCGTTGAACCAGATCCTCCAGTGAGGTGGGCTGCGTAGCACAAACCTTGTCCTTCAGGTATCCCCACAAATAAAAGTCAAGTGGTGTAAAATCAGGGGAGCGGGGTGGCCAATGAACTGGTCCTCCTGGGCCAATCCATTGTTGTCTTAACAGTGTAGCTTGCCATCCTGGAATTGTTCTGTCTTCTGTGTGCTGAAACATGCCTTTTATTTGCTTTTCCGCATGAAAGTGAATGTGAGTATGGTAATTTATGTTAATTTTTTGATTTGCATGATTTACATGGTGGAAATATCAACATTCATTTTCCTTGTGCCGTGTGACTGTTTGTAAGCTACAAACAGTTCACCATCTGATTGTGGGTGATTCGTTGGTCCAATTTCGATTTTTTTTTGGTTTTGTTTGTTTTTCTATGCTGAACAAGTTTGCAATTGGGTTTTTTTTCTCTATCCCTTACGGTCTATCTAATTCTCTTCACTATGCAGTCCTTGCTGAATACACAACAGCTTCAGACGACTACGAAACACTTACTGTTCTTATTAATAATAAATATTACAATAGTACTGTCTACCGTCCACCCACTGGTCAATTTCACCTATTTATTTCTTGTCTGTCATTTTTGCTTTTAGATATTCAACTGAGAAAAAAAATATTATTTTATTAGGTGATTTCAATATCGATTTCCATAAACCATCCCCCAGTCTAAATTCCAGATCTCCCCTTATCCTTACTCATTCAATATCCCATTGCTCCCAGTTTCCTTCTTTGCCACTCCCTCGACACCCAAAGAAGTCTCTAAAATAATTCTGCAACTAAAATCTTCAACTTCCCCTGAACCATTAGGTTTTCGTTCTGACGTTATAATAGCAGCAAGAACAAGTCTAACAATTCCACTAGCTCATATATTTAATACCTCACTTGCCACAGGTTCCTTTCCTAACTCTCTCAAAACAGCCAATATTATTTCCGGCTGCTATAAAAACGGCGACCATAATGACTATCACAAATACCGTTCAATCTCAATCTTGCCGACTTTCTCCAAAATATTCGAAACGCTATCCAATTGTATACGTAATAATAATCTACTATGACCAACACAATATGGTTTTTCTCCTCAGCGTAGCATAGACACAGCCTGTTTCGAAATAACTGAATTCATAACTCTTCATATGACTAAAAAACACTTTATAATTTCATTATTTTTAGATTATACCAAAGCCTTTGACGCTATACCCCACCAGCTTCTAATCTACAAACTTTCCTCTTTCTTTAATCTTCGTGGTCCCCATTAAACTGGCTATCTAAACTTAACAAAAGACAAGGAAAGATCTCACATTTACAATTTCTTCCACCCTATATTCTAATCCTCCTCTATAATTCCCTGATACACTCGGCGCTGTGCTACCGGATTCAACTTTGGGTCTCCACTACAAATGCCAATCTCCTACGCCTTTTCCGTTTACAAAATGGATTCTAAGAACTTTATTTAATATCAGATTACACAATTCCGTTTCACATCATTTTAGTCGACTATGCATCTCAACTGTCTACCAAATCTATATCATTCGACTATGCTCATTTGTCTATAAAATTAATAACCATCATCTAATTCTTACTACACCTTTAGAATTAGCTCACCCGCAAAACATACACCCCTACTCTACCCGACTAACAAACTTAGACTCCCATCTACTAGGAGTAATTACCATTACGTTATGTCTCATATGCTGGCATTAAATGGTAAAATAGATTACTGGAACAAGTTCACTCATCCCTTACAACTTTCGAGAAATTAATAAAAAAATTCCCTTTTAACCAACAATCCACTTACTAACACGAATTCTCTTTTTTGCTATCTGAATTTTAATTGTTTATAACCCGAGACTTTCTATAACAGCAATGTACTCGGTTATTATTATTATAATTTTTCAACCTATATTGTAATTTGAAAATTATGAATAATACAGTATTCCCTCCGGAGACCCCACACGTCGGCTGCTGGTCATACAGTCTCCGGACTGGAATCAGTGTAATGTAATAAATAAATAAATAAACAAACAAGTCAGGCAAACGAAATGCCCAGGAACAATAGGATTTTAAGGCATTCGAGAAGAAGAGGAGAGCATTTGAATTCTAAAGAAGCCTTTCGTTGTTAGGAATTAGATGAGATTGCTAAGGAAGCCTCTGGTTGCTAAGCAAGGCGTACTTGTAAATGTATACTTCAAACTGAATAAAACTACCTGAAAAGTTAAATGGAGAAAGTAGCAATGCTCTATAGATTAGAACATAAAAGAATCTTTTAATTTGTGAACATTCCTATTGAAAAAAGCGTTAATTGTTAAAGCGTTCTCTGTAAGGGTCAATTTTTCTTCATAAACTATTGCCAACTCTTTCTACGTAAGCATGTAGCATTGAAGGAATGATTAGCTACTAGCTATTGCTAAAATATGCCTAACACAAATTAAATGTTGATAATATAAGGCGTAAGTAATTATATGCCATATCTTAGCATTGAAAGTTTCCAATGGTTTTATAATGTTATCATTAAACCACGAATCATGGGACCAATTTCGATTATCATTAATTTTACGTTAATATTCAATCTTGACATGTTATTCTAAGCTGTTTGATATAATACATGCCAATTCTTTGCATTGAAAGTTTCCAGTGGACTATACTGGCACCACTAAACCACATACCCTTGAACCAGTTTTGACTGATATTGACCATCAAGGAAAACCATCACGTGTCTTCAATTAATCCACAAGCCTTTTCTCTGCTTTAGCTAATGGAATGCCAGAGAGAACAGGATTTGGCAATGCACGGGCCATTTACACATGGAATTTTATAGTGAAAAACGTGGTCCCCTATATTATTTGTGACCTTTTGAACCGGAAGTAGTTCACCGATTTTTTTCCACCAACGAACTCAGTCTTCCGATTTCCCTAAGTTGTCGAATGACGAAAACTGAAGTCGAAAATTCGGAAGTGTTCGAAAGCTAGAGCACCAACAGACAGACGGACAGACGGATGGACATAAGTACCTATCGGTCCTAATAAATAAATATATTGATACTGAAATAGAAATTATAAACATTTGATTGGAAAAGTACATTTCACAAATTCAACTCAAATGAACTCTTTTTTCCCGTTTTGTCGCCATTTTGCAAAGGCACAGCAATCGAGCTGCAATGGAATGCGCCGGAGCCTATGTTAATCAGTGGTTATTCCAGAAATATTTGTTCAGGAAACGAGCGCAGAAAATTCAAGGCTTGACTAGAAAAATTATTGATTTTTGGAGAGGTATGTACGAGCGCTTTCTAAGACGGGATTTAGTGCCGTACGCTTCGTGCAACAGTGCAGGACGGAAGGAGATTCGTTATCGAAGGCTGCTGTTAACTCCATTCTGGCTGAAATACGTCATTCAGGGCGTTCCGACGACAATCCTCTTATGAAAAGCTACCACGGAAGAGACCCCACACCAGCCGTTCACTTGTCACAGTCAATAAGACAAGGAAGATGGTAGCACAGGAAAACCTTCCGACATAGAAGGCCCTGGTTCAGAAGGCAGGAACATTTGCATCAACGATAAACCGCATAATTAAACGCCACCTAGGTCAGTGCATGTTCCATAAAGCTAGGGTTCACGCTAAGACCAGCTACACAAAGCAGCCACCCACACCAAAACGCTCATCGCCTCGTGAACCCCTGTTAATCCAGTCCATGAAGATAATGAAAAAAACCTTGTAAACATTACAAGGAGGAGCTTTAGCAGTGAAGCAGAAATACATTTATTAAATTATTTAAAATAAATTTAACCCCCCCCCCCTCCTCCTCCCGAGTAGTGTAAGGCAAGTAGCACACCCTGCGGTCATCTATTTTTATCCCTTTATTTGCATTTTTTACCTCTCCCAAGGTTTTTAATCACAAATTGATTTTCTCGAACTAAATAAATTGATTTTCTCGTATATAGAAAATGTAAAAAATCTCGTATCTTCTTTCATTTCTCATCATTTCCGAACGTATGATATATCACATGCCACATTCTACCGGTACTTAATAATAAAGTGTTTCCAATCTGAAATGCCGCGAACGCGTGTGACGTCTCCAAACTGAAATGACGTAGCTTTTTCATTGTTTGCAATTTACAAAAATGTATTCTTTACACTCACTGTTTTAGCACGTGAATTCGACTTAAATGGGTCCACGAAAAATTCTGAAAAGTTGATAACGGCCGAGTTAAGACTTTGTGGTCATATTTCTGAAAACAGAATTTGAAAAAGTGAATTCGTTTTCAAGTTATCGTGCAAACGGCGGACGGCCGGACGGCCAGATAAACGTACAGACCAAGGGTGCATTCTTTTAAGTAGCTTTTATGCTAAAGCTCCTAATAAGAGGGGGCGATTGCCTGTATTATTTCCCTTTGGGTCATTAATGCTCTTTTATTTATTTATTTATTGTGAACATAACAGGTTTCCCCAATTGTTATGTTCACTAAAAATTGCAATTACAGTTCGAAAGTTTTCACAAATATTTCAAAACTTGCAATTCACATTTGCAATTTGAAAATCAAAAACAAAAGTAATTACTTAAATGAAGTAACATAAACAAAAGTAAATGAATAAAAACGATTAAAACAAAAATTGATATAACAAGAATGATTTTACCGCCAAAGCGGATAAAGGGAGCACATTTTCTTGTTATGGATATATAGAATTAACCAACATTTTAAAACACTTGAGAGTAAATAAATAAATATGAAAACTAAATTGTAAATTACTATTTAAATAGGCTAACGTATAGAGAGAATTTAAAAGAATAAACTTGAAGAATGAAAGGTAAATGGAGAGTGAAGTTATTCCTCATACACTTAAAAAAATAAAAGTTCTTTAATTTGTAAGAATTCTCACATAATGTTAAACGAAGTGAGCCTCAATTGCTGAAGCGTTATGTGTAAGCATCTATTAGATTTTCATATTAAATTACTAAAGTCTTATTGAAGCAAGCGATTAACTACTATTAAATTAATTAGTAATGAGTTTTAGATACCATTAAGCCTAAGAGTACTATACTCTTGATTCAAATAAGCTATGGATAACAAAAGATCTAATAACGCGTAAGGAGTTGGTTGATATATTACACGCCATATCTTAGCATTAAAAGTTCTATAAATTCTGTATTGTACCATTAGGGCACGTGCTACAAAACCAATTGCCACTATCATTATTTACTCGTTATATTCACTCATGGCACGTTGTAACGATTGTTTGATATATTACATGCCATATCTTAGCATTTAAAGTTCCAATGGTACCATATGGTATCACAGAGCACCATTAGGGCACGCGCTATTAAACCAATAACCATTATCATTATTTTCTCGTGATATTCACTCATGGCACCTTGTTATGAGTCGTTTGATATATTACATGCCATATCTTAGCATTGAAAGTTCCAATGGT
>JAHWFO010094777.1:0-20132 GCA_023313115.1 Rhysida immarginata
TCTGTAAATCAACTCTATATAATAGGCTTGGCTACATTGATGTATAAAGTGATGAATGGTCAGTTATCACTTTCGACTCCCTTCTTAATTCAATGTCAGAATAATTTTCATTCGTATGCAACTCGTTATGCTCATGCCTTGAGAATTTCGCTGGCAAGGAAAAACTACCAGCAGAGAAGCACCTGGTACTTGATTATTTTCATCTTTTCCAACTTATATTTGCTCCTCCCCGAAAATCGCCATCTTTAAAACAGAATTAAAGAATTATCTCTTTAATAAATAATTTTTTTATACTTACTTACATTTGTTTAATAACTTTCTTGATTTATATATCGTTAATTGTTTTTGTCATTCTTTGTAATTAACTGTAATCATTCAGCTATCCAGAGACCTACCTTGTCGGCCATAAGGCCATACAGGCCCTGGATAGATGTAACCTTTTTGAATTAAATAAATAAAATAAAATAAAAAAAAATAAAAATAAAAATAAAAAATTTAATGTAAAAATACTTTAAATCAATAAATGATTTAATTTAACCATTTTCTGAATATTCTTAATATTAAAATAAAAAAAAACATTTGTTAAGAAGTAATGCTCATACTGAATGAGAATTTTATTATCATATAGTATATTAACTGATAAAATTTTTAGTTATCTTTTCTGTGTTGCGAATTTTGGCCATATTTATGTAAAATACCGGACAATAACAACTTTAGTATTGAAAATTGTAAGATGTTGTGAATGTCACCCATGATGATCGCCATAGTTTCATGACTTAGCAATAATTTCTTTGGTCATGCCAGCTCAGACTTTTGATTCATCCTAAACTTATTAAAATATTAACATGAAAATATCAAAATATCGTTTTACTTACAAACGAATAAAGAAAGAAGAGTAAGTCTCGTGAAGGATGCAGTGGACGACCTTGCATTAAATGACAGAACGTATGCAAAAGGAATTGAGGAGTATCCATACAATAAAACAGACAAAAATATAACACCTGTGAAATAAAAAGAATATATTAAATTCTTGATAGATTTCATAGAAAATATTGTTTTCTGGATTGTTACCAGTAATCAGTGAGAAAATATCCTTATCAAACTTTTAAAATTACATATCTGAAATACAGTAGACGTGGAGATAGAAGCAAATGAAATTTAAATGAACAGGAAAAAAATAATAACATGAATGATTAAATGATAATTTAAGTAATACTAAATTAAATATTGAACCAATTTCAGTATACTCTCAACATTTTTTGCCTAATGGCATTGTTAAAAGAATTTGAACAAAATTTTATGCTGGTTGATTAGGAAAAGAAGTTTAGTATTTTGGTTACTGATGAGTAGGTATTCTTTTAAAAAGATCTAGAAGCTGACACCTTATTTAAGCAAATGTAATTATAATATCATCTGCCTATCAAGCCTATATTTCTACGTCATAATCTCTTTACTTATATTTAAAATCAATTAGCATTAAAATTATAAATTTTATTATATTATTAATATCATAATTTAATATTAATTTACTAGCAGAGGTAAGACCTGGCGCTGCCAATGTTAATTACACTTGCAGGTAAGCAGAACAATCTCAAGAAGTTAAATTATAACTCTAAATTAGTTAAATAATAACTCACTCAATAAAACACAGAGGGAAGTGACTATCATTCTCAAAAAACTCCGAAAGAGAGAAATTCTAGGTGATATCATAGTCTTTTAATCCCCTGGTCAGTGCACGGCTATCGTTCTCTAGGTTAAAGTTTGGTCCGTAGCCAATATTGTAAGCTAGATGGCGTTAACTACGACTTTTGAGTAGGCTCTTAAGTAAGTCTCCTTTACATAACGTGTAAGGATTGAAATTAAACGAAATAAATTTAAAGTAATATACGTTTTGATGAGTTCACAAATTTTAGTAAATATGTAAATAATGATTGAAATTTGAAAATGTTGTCCAGTTATTAGAAGAAAGGCTGATTTTCATTTGTAGATCTTCAATTCATATAATAACTTGTCAACATCTCACATTTCTTCTTCTTCTTTTCAGCCTAAACGAATTTAATCATGTGAGTGATAAGTGGATAAAGAAAGTAAGCTTTTATTATTAACGGAAAAATACAAATGTCCATCCCCTAGGCGGGACTCGTACACGCGACCAAGCGACTCAGAAGTCAGCATGCTAGCCTCTTCACCACCTAAGCAGTCTACATTTCATATTTCAACCACTTGGTGAATTCTTAAACAGATGTATTTTTTAAATTTTATTTTATTTACTTTCCATCATTATAAATTATGTAAAGCAGTATTACCTCAATAAAACCTCAAAAAATAAAATGTAAATAAAAATTAGTTGATAATAAATTTAATCAATGCTACATAACTCTAATAATGTTATTACCATTAAACAAATAATTATTTTAAAAATTTAAAATTTTTTATCAATTTAATGTTAATATATTTATAGTTACTGAATTATACTATTGTTTCTAAAATTTATTAATGTGTTTAAGGAAGAAAAAATAATTTTTTCCATACTTCCTGTAGGGTAAAACTGTGCTATTCCTTGGTAAAAGTCGTTTTTAACGCCATCTACAGTGTGTCCTTGACAATAGCCCAACTAATAGGACCTGTGCACAGACCAGGGGATAGAAAGACCATGGTGATATACAGGGACTTTATTTAACCTCTTGTTGACTTACCTCAGATTAAAATATCTATCTTCGCCACCAGGGAACATCAATGGATACATTAGACCCAAGTTTTTCTTGCCCTTGACGTAGAAGCTCTATTCGAAACTCACACTGCTCTATTCGAAACTCCCATTGTTCAGATGTTCCCAATGCCCGTATAGATTTTTCTGCTTTAGCTGCAGAGTTTCTTTGACCAATACTCGTTCTTTCTTTTTCCTCTCCAGGCACAGAAATTTTTGACAGTCATCTGGATGTTTGATAGGGAGCTAAAGGGAGACATGTGTGACTCCTTTTCCTACTCAATAGACGCATGATTTATGTCCTGTTATTGCATCATCATTTTATGCTCATTATAAATAATTCTTGGAAACAAACGTTCAATAATCGCATTATCATAATCTCATTTTCAAAAATATATACAATTCAAACAGAATATAGTCAAAATGTATTTTTATGAAATGTTTGGATCTGATGTACTACCAAATAAACTAGATGATGTAAATTTTGCAATAACTTAAAAATAAAAACATGAAGCGCTTTGAATTAATACAATAAAAATTCTTAATGAAAATTCGAAAAAAAAATTTTTAAAGGCTCACAATGGATGTACCTCTCTACGCTTCAAGAACCAATCTCGAAAACCTATGGATGTGCACGCGCCTAAATTGGGACAATTAACTGATAAATTTGTTCCAGTGAATCATCCAAATTATGTGGACATAAGTGATATAGGAACGAGTTGTTAACAAATTTGCTCTTGTTTCAAATGTCCCTATAGCTTTTTCTGTTTCAGTTGCAGAGATTCTTCGACCAATACTCGTTCTTTCTCTTTCCTTTCCAGACACATAAATTTTTGCCACTCGTCTGGACGTTTGATAGGGAGCTCAAGGGAGAAACGTGTGACGGCTTTGCCTCATCAATAGACGCTGCCTTATTAATGTCCTGTCACTGCATCATCATTCAATGCTCATTATTAATAATTCTTGGAAACGAACGTTCAATCATCGCATTATCAGCGTCTCAGTTTTCAAAATATACACATTCCCACAGAATATAGTCAAAATATATTTTCATTAAATGTTTGGATCTGATGTGCTACCAAATAACCTCGGCATAGCTCGGACTTATTTTTGATTAAATTTTGCAATTCTTAAAAAACACACACGAAAACGCTTAGAATTAATACAGTGAAAATTCTTAATGAAAATCCGAAAAAAAAATTATAATGACTCATAATGGATGGACCTCTCCACGTATGTCACTGCTAGTCTAAATAATTTCTTACTCACGTAATCGTAATTTTGATGTTGTTGCAATTCCCACTCTTCTCTTGACGTTTTGAAGCAAACCTTAACCATTCCTTACTTTGTGTAGTTCATCCGGTCGATGATTCTTCTATTTACATGCTTAAAGTTTGCTCAATACAGCACAGTCCTTTTCGCTTCCTCAGTCATCTTTCCACTCTTTCTCAATAGTCTGCTATCTCTACATTATCTCCAGTTACTGATCATTTTTGAAGATTTTCAAAAAATTGGTTAGTACTAAGAAATCTCTTTTCTAAGAAAAGCCTAAATAACAGGAATTCTATGCATTGTGAGAGATTGTAACTTATCTATATTGCACAAACTTTGCCTTGCATTGTTGGTCATGAGATATATTTTGTTGGTCCGTGCAAAGTGTTTGTGAATTGCGTGTTGATACCTTTGCTGATAAGTACTGTTGCACAAACTTTGCCTTGCATTCTTGGTCATGAGATATTTCTCATTAATATGCCTTGCTATAACCATGAATATTTATTTTTTTATCAATAATTATTATTTTTCCGAAATCTGAGCTAAACAGTGAACTTCTTCATTGTTTGAAGGTCAAGTGTGCAAAATTTCATCAAAATCAGAATAAAAGTGTAGATTTGTACAAGAAACAAACCCACAAACATTCTTCTTTATATAGAGAGAGCAGCAAAGGTACCTGGCGTTGCTCGAGATAATTACACTTGTAGGTAAACACAACAATCTCAAAAAATTAAATCATATACTCCCAGTTAGCTAAATAATAACTCAATACAACAGAGCAAAGGGACTATCCATTCTACTAAAAATACGAAAAAAGGAATTCTAGGTGATATACCGAGAGTTGATGTAAACTCTTCCTGACTTGCATCACCATTGCAGGGCATAACCATATATTTTAGACTCAAGTTTTTCTTGCCCTTGACGTAGAAGCTCTTAAACACTCTTACTCTATTCGAAACTCCCATTGTTCAGACGTTTCTAGCGCCCGTAGAGTTTTTTCTGTTTCAGTTGCAGAGTTTTTCTGATCAATGCTCGTTCTTTCTGATCAATGGATTCAAAACGGCGTCTGGAATAGGCGCAGGTATATGTTGTCCTAGGTTGAAAATCCGATGGAGTTTCCCCCTTGGCAAATACTCTACAGTCTTTCAGGCAGAAAATTTTGCAATTATTGCCTGTGGAATAGAGTTGAATACTCAGAAGCTTCAAAGAAAGAAAATATTAGTATGTTCTGATAGCCAGGCTGCGTTGCATGCACTTGACAGTGTATGTTACAAATCTAAGCTTGTCTGGGAGTGCCATCGTACCCTCTGTGATCTAGCAATAAACAACAAGGTAAAACTGTGTTGGATTCCTTCTCACAGCGGCTACGAAGGCAATGAAATTGCTGATTGTCTTGCCAAGGATGGTTCTATGACTCCATTTGTAGGTCCTGAACCATCTTTGGGACTGTCCCAAAGTCTTATTAAGCTGACTATCCAAAGTTGTATGGATAGACAGCATTATCATTTATGGATTAAGGAGTATGGCCAAAGACAGGCCAAGGTACTCAATCCAAAATATCCTGTTTCTAGGAAAGGTGAGCTGTTAAAACTCAAAATAACTGAAATTAAAAAAGTTGTTGAACTTTTTACAGGTCACTGTCATCTCAATAGACATATGACTTTAAAAGGAGTTGCAACTGATGCTACATGCAGGAAATGTCATGAAGCAGAGGAGAGTTCAATTCATGTCCTCTGTAGTTGTTTAAATCTATCATTTCTTAGATTTAAACATTTAGGGGGTTTTACAGTCCAACCGGCAGAAATTCAAAATGTTACTGCTAGGCAGATCTTAAGATTTGCAGATGCATCTGGTCTACTTGTGAGACAAGATTAATAAAGGTTTTTGGGGATAGTACAATAGACCTGAGGTCGCGGTGCTTGGTTTCTTGGTAACCACCCCTTTTTAAATTCAATTCAATTCAATTCTCTTTCATTTCCGGACACAAACATTTTTGCCAGTCGTCTGGACGTTTGATAGGGAGCACAAGGGAGACAAACGTGACACATTTCCATCATCAACAGACGCTGCCTTATTGATGTTCTGTCACTGCATCATCATTTTATGCTCATTATTCATAATTCTTGGAAACGAACATTCAATCAGCATCTCAGTTTCCAAAATATACACATTCCCAAAGAATATAGTCACAATGTATTTTCATGAAACATTTGGTTCTAATGTGTTACCAAATAAGCTAGGTGATATCCTCGGCATGGCTCGGACTTTTTATTTTGATTAAATTTTGCAATATCTTAAAAATATACACATGAAAACGCTTAAAATTAATACAGTAAAATTCCTAATGAAAATTCGAAAAAAAACTTTCTGGTCTTAAGAATTTCTTACTCACGTAATCTTACTTTAGATGTTGTTGCAATTCCCACTCTTCTCTCGATGTTTTGAAGCAAACCTTGGCCATTCCTTAGTTTGTGTAGTCCTGCCGGTCGCTGATTCTTCTAAGCAGAAGACCACCATATCCATCATCAAATGGAATGTGGAGGGGGTGAGTTCCCAAAACCTCAAAGGCACCGCCCTGTACATTCAATTCGCGCTGGCCCTACCTCTTCACTTTCCATTCGCGCTGAAACCCTGCTGATGCTCTGATTTTGGGATCATGTACCTACTGACATTACATGTGTACACTTTGAACAATGCTTTGTTAATTATTTATTTAATGAATTAATTAATTTTTTATTTAACTTTGGTTATCCTTGATTTGGCTGTCTCCATGGGGTGGGGGTTCCATTCCTGAGTGTGGTCACTCACATGTCTGATAACATCTTGAATTAATTACGTGATTGAGGCCATGTTCTGAAAATAACATTAATACTTAGCTTTGCAGTGAAGCATCTCTGTCCTGTAGTGTTTCATGCAGTGAAGCATCAGTAACAGTGTGACAGACAAGGGCCCTGATGAATTCACCAAACGCGTTTATGTGATTCATCTATGTCTCACAAGTGAATACCACTTGATTCCCTTAAATACCAAGGAAATTGGGAGCTGCTAAGATGACTGGTTCCTCAAGTTTATTATTTAATTAATAATTACCTATTCTTTCTAGGGCAACCAAATTTTTTCCATGCCCTTTTACACTTTTTTCTAAATTAAACTATTTCTATTTCGAGGTGATTTTTTTGTTCATTTTCTGATATGGAGTGCATTGTTTCAATTGACTACTACTGACTGTGACCCAAAGCTTTAGAGGGTGGGGCAATCAGCATTGCCAACTTTTATAAATAAAGTTTCTCACTAAGAATGTTTAATTTTTTCCTACTCTGTGATTTTCTTGTGTACTGGTTGCTCAGTTTGGTGTTTGCTTTTAATTTTTTGTCACCGTTGTTTATTCTTTTTAGGGCAAGTGCAGTTTGTGCAATGTTCCCAACATTCTATACGAGATTTAAGTTAAATTTTGGTTGAAAAAATTCACTTCGTTTTTCACTGTTATCTGACTGTGCACCCTACACTGGTCAGTGGATTGAGCATCAGGTTTTCATTCACTGCTTGCGTGGAGGACTGGGCTCTTTTCTCTAGTTTTTTGTCCAAATTCCATTTTTAACCCATTGTTCACACAGTGTTAAGATCAAGCCACATTTTTCTTTTTCTTTTACCTGTGTGTTTTTTTTGTTTTCGTTTTTACTGCTTTAGATGTCTTTAAATATTTTTATGACATTTGTTTCCAGTCTGACCAGCGTGCGGTAAGAAATTTTCCTGTCATTTGTCAGAAAAGCAAGTTTTGATCAGCTATTTTTCCTGTGCATGCAACTTTTTCCAGTCAATGTTTTTGGTTCTATGGTGTTTTCCAGCTTAAAGTTAAGTGATGGACGCAAGATTTTTTTCACTGTGTGATTAAGAGATTGCAAGAATTTTTCACGGTTTTTTTTGGGTATGCAAGTTCTGTTTCACGATTTTTACCTTGCGTGCAATATTTCAAAATGAAAATTGATGATTAAAGGTAAAATTGAATCGTTATTTTCACATCACAAGTTTATTTTACCGTGTGGGGTACATTGTTTGCATACACATATGTGTCATTCATATAATAACTTATTTTCAGAAGTTAATCATTATTACAATTTGTATCAAGTTTTGTATTTTGATGTTCCATCAGTGATTTGTTTTTTTTAATATCTTGTTATGCAGGATGGAATTTTGAGAGCTGAGAAACACAGTAAGCTGTTATGCTGTGTTGAAAACCACAGAATGGTTTTTTTATGTAATATAATGCAAAGCATGTTTTCTATGCATTATAGTTAATTTTTTGTTTTTGTGTTCACTACAAAAGTATTGTTAATAAATAATTGCCAGTTATTGTAGATTCTGTTGTCAGCCTACAGTTTCCATTGTAAATAGACCTGTTCATTTTGTTTATTTAATTTGAACTAATTTCCATGATTAATGTGTTGTTAAAATGTAATCCCATTGTGCTTGGAATTATGACATTCACTTCCAATAGTGTTTGTTGGTTTTTTCACATCAGGCTTGTTCTGTGCAACCGTGAGAGAAGTTGGTCTGGTGCTGAAGCATATTCTGGATAAAGAAGGCTTTGGCAAGCCCCTCAACGTTTGACAAGTTGGATACAGGCTTTGGAAATCTTTGTGCAGCATTAACTAGAGTTAGGCTTGGCAAGCCTAGGGATGGCCTGTATTCAACCCAACCACAGTTAGAATTTTTGGAAACCCATGGAATTGCTGAGCCACATCGCAGTGATGGTATAACCACCTCTGATTGTAGGAGAGAACAAGCTCACTTGAAGGGAGCATTGACAATTCAATTTTCATATTCTAAACAGACCCAAGAGCAGAGTGTTTTAAATTCCATGAAACTGTGGTTGGACTGTAATTTTTCTTTAATTGCCAGTGAATATACACCCGGTTGTTTCTCTTAAAAGATTTCCAGTTAGACTTTGAACTCTAGTCAATTCACTCTACTGTAAGTGAGAAAATCAATTCTATTCTGATTGTTAAGTGAAATTTTCCTGTGATTATCAAAATTACGGCTTTCATGAATATATAGGACTAAGGAACTCTTGCAAAGAAATGTTAGTGCTTTAATTTAGTCTTTTAGTATACACTTTTAGTAGATTATATACCTATCTAATAACTATTCAGTTTGATCTAAAAATTGACATTAACGTTTATTTGTGGTGCACTAACCTGTTTATTTAAAGTGAAAATAACTATTTAATTTAATAGAAAACCATTCATTTTAATTTATTGCTTCTATTGAGTAGATGTAATATTTATTTTGCAATCTTGATCTGTTAATTGTTGATTGTGTTAATTTGTCAACACAACAAGTTGTTGTGTTATTATTACTACACCTTAATCTGGGTTAATATATTTATTCAGTTAAAATTAAAATGTAGTTTTTGTAACATCAATTGGTCCTGTCATGTTTGTTTGTAGTGTCGGAACACACTAATTATTTTTAGAACCTGGTGATTGCCTTCTGCTGTGGCAGTTTTGCTGTTGGTTACGGCATAACTGGGTCGTGTGTCGTGAAACAGTTGGGAAGTCGCAATACTGGCGCAGTCGACAGGATAGTGTGTAAGCGTTGAGCATCGTGGCACCATGAATTGATGATTGCTTTGTTTAATGTGGTTGTGTAGTTTACTAACTTGTTAGTGTGGTTAACACTAGAGTGTGTAATGGTGGGGCAAATTGAGGTCGTTGCCCCACCAATTGGGTACACTCTTGGTACTATGAGCTCGGGACAGGTGGAGCAGATAATGTTACTACTAGCTGAGATTTCTGAAACACTTTCCGAGTATGTGGATATAATAAAAGGTGTTAAGAACTTTGTTGCTGAGTATATTGTGGACAAGGCCAAACCGGTGCTTGTTCGACAATATCCGATAGCTCATGTTTATAAGGATGCGTCTTGGAAGAAGCTTGATGAATTGTTTCTGCTGGGATAATTGCAACAAGTAATTGTCCGTGGAATTCCCCTATTCACATCGTCCTGAAGGCAAATGGAGAGGTGAGAGTGAAGATGGATTTGTGTAAGGTAAATCACGTGACTAACCCGGTTGATTTCCCTATGCCAGTTATTAAAGACATTTTGAACGAACTGGGTAGCGACAAAGTGTTTAACGTCATTGATCTCAAGTACCATTGGACCCCTCTTTATATGAATGTTATGCTTTTCAGACCCCTTGGGGTAAGTATCAGATGACACGGTTACCCCTGGGGGGGAGAAATTCATCGCATATTTTTCAGTCATTCTTGACTATGGTTCTAAGGAAATGGATTGGTAATGGCATCCAAGTATTTCTCGATGGTGTACTTATCTCTACCCCGACGTTTAAAGAGCATCTGCAGCTTCTCAAATATACACTGGAGAAATTTGTGGAATATGGCATTATTGTGAAACCAAGCAATGTCAAATTTGCGCTGATAGCGTAAGATATTTGGGTCATGCTATCTCGTCTAGTGGAGCTCATCCTCACTCACGTATCGTCGATGCAATTATGAAACTGAAACCTCTTAAGAATGTACGAGAGGTGCAATTCTTAGTTGGCAGAATCAATTTTTATAGGCTGTTTCTTAAGAACTTGTCAAAAATTCTGTCTCCAATCACACATTTAACTCAAAAGGGGATTCCCTTTATTTGGACTGATGAATGTCAGGTGGCATTAGATCGTGTGACAATGGCTTTAATGTCTCCACCCATGTTGGCTCCACCCTACTATGAGAGAACTTTTGTATTAAATACAGATGCTTCCAACGAAGCTGTTGGTGCTGTTCTTCAGCAAGACAGTGATGGTATGCCGAGGCCAATTGGATACTTTAGTGCTAAATTAAATGGTTCACAAAAGGCATACTCTGTAATGGAGAAAGAAGCTCTGGCCATCATAAAAGCCCTAAAACATTTCAGAACGATTAGTTTAGCCTATCCGGTAGTTGTAAAATCTGATCATAGACCACTCAGTTTTATACATGGGATGAAAAATTCAAACCAGAGATTGTTAAGGTGGGCCCTTGATTTTTCTGAATACAATGTAATTGTTGAGCACACGCCTGGTACGGATAATGTTGTTGCTGACTTGCTGTCAAGATCTTGCTGTGTGAATGAAGTGCAACTTCCAGTGAAACTTGGACAGACAAATTAAAATTATCACAGAGGAAAGACCCATGGATTAGTGATATGCTTGAAAAGGTACGTGTGACTGGATCAATGGAATTGAGAAGAGGAACAGTTGTAACAAAATCCGACTTATTGATGTGGGAATGCAAGGAGAAGCCGAATATGCAACCTAGAATTTATGTGGGTGAATCTATGAAGACTGAGTTTATGAGTATTAGTCTTGATAACTCCCTAGCTGGTCACAAGGGGATGAAAGCAACAATGAATCGAATTAAGTGGTCACAATGGGATGAAGAGGGATGTGAGGAATTGTCAAACAATGTCTCATCTGCAAAGATCCAAAAGAAGAACCTGAAAGGCACCTCATCAGGAAGGTGTGAGTGCAAGATATCTCTTCGAAAAGGTGGCCCTAGATGTAATTGGGCCAGTGCAACCATCAGGTAAGGGCAATAAATACATTATAGTGTTTGTCGATGTCCTTACATGCTATGTGGAAGCAATACCAGTTCGAGAGCAGTCTGTGCCTATGGTAGCTCGTGCATTTTGTAATAATATCATATGTCGATATGGGTTACTGCAAATTTTATGTCTGAAGTGTTCAACTATTTATGTGAAGAGCTGGATATTCATAATATCCTTACCACTGCTTATCGGCCTACCTCAAATGGTTTGGTCGAACGGTGTAATAAGACGTCAATTGAGACTATCAGGACACTATATCATAATCATCCATCCAAATGAGATGAGATGCTCCACATGGCATTATTCTCAATCCGAACCGTGGAGAACGAGAACACAGGGGAAACACCCGCATTTCTGTTATATGGGTATGGCCCAAAAAATCTGACTGACATCGGGCTTGAGCATCAAGAGGTGGAAGTTGATCTACAACAATATCGATTGGACCTAGTTAAAAGGTTGCTTCAAGTTCATGCTGAGTAAAAATCTTCCAAAGAAAAAAAGGATGACATACACTGGAATTCTTAGTAGGACAGAAAATTTGGATACTACGTATGGGGGTCCCAAAAGAAATTTTTCATATAAATACCTGGAAGCATTCAGGTTTATTCATAAAGTGACAGATGTGGTATACAAGGTGCAGGGTGTGAGAAATCAGGACATCCAAACAATACATGTTGATCGGTTGAAGATATGTGATAGCCATATGAAAAGACAATGAAGTAATGAGTCTCACGAGCAAGAAGAAATACTCCCTGACAAATCTGACTCATCTGAAAGCTCTGATGAAGAAGTTGATCTTCTACCAATATTCGCTAAACCCCATGTTTCTGGTAGTTCATCACCTTTCAGAAGATATAATTTAAGAGAACAACCGAAAATCGACTATAAGATAGCTCATCGAGGTTATTGACCTATACTATGCATTCTTATTAGTATACTTGCAATGTAGTATTATTTTACGATTTTGTTCAGTTCCATGTAGAGATTTGATAAGAATTGTTTGATCTTTATTATTTGAATGTTTCAGATATTTTAACGAATAATATATTTTGTCTTGATAGTGCATATGTGACATTCCGTCAGTGATTTTTTTTTAATATCTTGTTATGCAGTCAGCTAAATTCAATTATTTTATTTATTTATTTATATGTCCCCTGAGTGGATGCCCCCTTACTTTGGGTCAGTGATTTGGGTGCTTCAGGGATTATGTGAGCTATGGTGGTTGTAGCAGTACTACTTTAGGGTCACCCTTACCAAAAAGGTCATGTTTGAGAAGTGGGACGAAAAGTATCCAAACAACCATTATCTCATGATATCAACAAATGAGAGAATTCATACTGCATTGGGTGTGGCGCAGGATAAAGTCACCTGCGTTTAGGAGTTAGGCAGAGGCTCTCGTTCGAAAAATAGTCGACAGTCTCCTGGCTGTTATCTCGGAGCAATGCCTCTGAGAAACCCCACCAGTGCACTCGCTATGCGCTTGGGGAAACGGTTGGGGGCAGCGCATGCCTTTACCCAGGACGAGAAACGGGTAAAGCAACAACGGGATCAGGTGCTGTCAATCGGCACTTGGAATGTATTCTCCATGACAGGAAAGGAATCAGAGTTAGTGGAGGAAGCCAGACGGTATCAACTAGATATCATAGGTAATACCTATACGAAACGTCCAGGTTCTGGAACTGTGGACTTAGAAGGTGGGTGGAAGCTCTTCTACTCAGGTGTCAACCCTAACATGACTGCCCAGGCGGAAATGGGGATACTCATAAGTCCCCAGCTGGCAGATTGGACCTCCTTAGGTGGAAGATTGTCTCCTGAGGATTCAGATAGGGAGACAAACTCTCCCTCTATTCGTTGCATATGCTCCGAATGCAATTACAGAGTACTCACTCTTCTTTCTAGATGAAGTTGATGCTGCTCTTAGCAGGAGAGGGAGCGCAGATTCTGTCATCCTGGCGACTTCAATGCACACGTAGGAGCTGATGACCAAACGTGGAAAGGCGTGATTGGCAGGAATGGTGACCGCCTTTTTAAATGCTAATGGGAGGTGTCTGTTGGAACTCTGTTGCAACAATGGACTTTCCATCACAAATACCTTATTCCAGCACAGGGATGTCCATAAGTATACCTGGTACAGTGAGGCATTGGACCAGTAGCAACTGACTGATTTTGTAATCGTATCAGCCGACTTATTCCGATCAGTGTTGGATACTCGTGTGAGAAGAGGGGCAGAACTATCAACTGATCACCACCTTGTTGTCTGCACTTTGCGGTTCTCTGAATCCATGCCAATCAAGCGAAATACTAGGTTCAGACAGACTTGGCACATTAAATGGGAGGCATTGGAGGATAGAGCTGTGAGGAAGACCATTGCAGATAACATATATTCAAGTTTCAAAGAACTACCAAGTGAACGTGGTACTGTTGAAGAGGAGTGGCAGTTGTTTAAAACTGCTGTGTTTACTTCGGCTGCATTGTGCTGTGGTTGTAAGCAGCTGAGTGTTGCGCAGGGCGGTGAGAAAAGGACTGCATAGTGGAATGGTGAAGTCCAAGAAGCTGTCAAGGCAAAGAAGGACGCCTATTTGCTATGGCTTGGAAATAAGTCACTTTCGAGTCGAGTGCATTACATTGAGGCGCAAAAGCAGCAGCAAAGACAGTATCAACAGCTAAAGCCAAGGCCTGGGAGAAGTTCGGGGAAAAATTGGAGGCAGACTATGGCTCGGCAAACAAGGGATTCTGGCAGACCGTGCGCCGTCTCCGTGGAAAGAAGTCTCTTTTATCACAAACTATTAAGAGTACAGATGGGAGGCTTCCGAAAACGGAGGAGAGTGTGTTGCATAGGTGGAAGGAATACTTTGCATCTCTTCTTAATCCGGTGACAGCAACAACTGAGACACGTGAAGTGCAACTTGGAGCGGAGAATAGTCACGATAGTATCACCGAAGCAGAAATCAGATGGGCAATTAAGTCCCTGAAGACTGGCAAAGCTGCAGGTTTTGATGAAATCCGGTCCGAGATTATAGGCCTTAAATCAGGATGGTATCCTGTGGCTGACTCGAGTATGTCAGGTTGCTTGGATATCTGGTCAGGGCCCTAAGCAATGGCAGACAGGAATTGTGATCCCTATCTTCAAAAAGAGAGATCAGAGAGATTGCAACAACTATGGAGGCATCTCTTTGCTCAGCACTCTCCATGTTAGGGGAGCCTCATTGAGAAAAGAGGAGAAATTCAAATATCTTGGGATTGCATTTACGAGTGATGGACGTCAGGAGAAAGAATTGGATGCTCGGATCGGTGCAGCAAGCTTTGTGGCGATCCGTGGTAACGAAATGCGAGCTGAGTAAAAAAGCCAAGCTCTCCGTCTTCAAATCTGTCTTTGTCCCCATTCTCACCTATGGTCATGAGGCTTGGGTAATGACCAAAAGAGTGCGATCGCGAGTACAAGCGGCCGAAATGAGGTTTCTGACGTGTGGCAGATGTTACCCTACTACATAGAGTACACAGCAGTACAATAAGGGAGTCTTTAGGTGTTGAGCCGCTACTTCTCCGCATTGAGAGATCTCAGTTGCACTGGTATGGCCACGTGATACGGAAGCCATGAGCTGGCCTTCTTAGGCAGTTGTTATTTTCCAAGCTGGTGGGTAAGAGACCAAGGGGTCGGCCTAGAACCAGGTGGCTAGACTACATGGAGAATCTGGGTTCGAGTCGCTTGGGTATTACTAGGAACGACATGCGCCTGGTGGCGAAAGATCGCGATTACTGGAGATCCTCCATAGGGCAGCTGCCCCCGCGACCCTAACGGAGAAGCGGGTTTGAAAATTAGATAAGTATATTATTTCATTTTATTAAGTAATTTGGTAATCTTCTAAAATTTTCCTTCACGAGGCCACAGTATAGTTAGACAGTAGGCGCACTCGCCCTGATTTGTTCCGATAATTTAGCCATATTGTGTGACTGCCCAGTACTCTCCTCTCCTAGCTGTCGAGGCGGGCAGGCATGATAGCAGCTTCTATCAGTGTCGTACTCTTGTTTTTTTAATGTTTTTTTTTGCTTGTGTTTTAATATGTAAGGCAGCTAGAATGGTGTTTCATGGAGCACTTCACCACAAAATGCATCCAAAAAGATCGGTTGGTTGGTTTATTAGAAATATTGGCGTCGACTACTAAGGTTATTTTGCGCCTTTTACCAAAGTTATATCCGTACGCAGCCCGGGACAAACAGACAGACTAGAGAACCCACGACCAGACAGACTCGAAAACTAGAAAGCCTATGCCCTAGCCCTCTCGGCCACCTGACTGGCGCATCCAAAAAGAACATAGGCCATTACTTAAATTCACAAATGATTAAAGTGGTATTTCATTATCATATTTAACCAAAGAATTTCTTAACAAATTGTTTGTTAGGGTAAGAATTTACTTTACAATGAGATTTTCAAACAAAAACAAATTACAGGCATTAAAAATTTCATTTGGTCCATATGATTTTTTTTAAGTTTTTTAAGCCATCAGATGATGTTCTTTAAGATAATGTAAAATGCAATTAAATTTTATTTCTTGTTTTTTTAATTGAAAATATTTAAAATGCTATATACTACTAATATTTATAAGAAAGCAAAATATTTTATAAAATAAAATAAAAATGTTAAACAATAAAATATTTATTTCCTAAGGGATTATAAATCACAGATTACATTTTTTATAATCATGTTGAAAAAATTTGCAACTCTATAATAACATACAGCATATCTAGAATTTGCACTTTGATGGAGTACAGTCAGACAATAAGGTGATTGTCGAGCTATCCTGCCTAGCATGGTCTGATTCAACATCAAATTTTCCACCTTGTAGTGTGCCTACTGTCTAACTATACTGTGACGAGGCCTGCTTCATGTCCAATGTCGAGTAATACATTGCCTTGGTGAGGGAGTATGTATCGTAGTGCTTTATAATTTTAAATAAAAATAGTATTCATGGATGCTTACCTCAACTAATAAATTATTTCGAGACGAATAATTGTAGAGCAAATTAAGGTTTTATGCTTAATAACAGTAATGTAACTGCAGTTCTTTAGCGACCGCCACTAACGATTTTCCTTCCCTCTTACCGCCATGATTGTTAAACTTTGCACTTATGGAGTGTTCCACCGCCGTGCAACGCTATCACTTCCACGGTGTGCTTGCGCGCAAAAAAGTGCCTTTGAACAACTCCGTGGGATTTCCTTGTAAGTGCGAAGTGCAATCTATGACGCATGTAAATGCTCCTTAAAGTTGAGTAAAGAACCACACAGCTTAACTAGAATCATTATCACCACAGCAAATTAAGCACATGTATATAATTAATTGTGGCTGAGGCGCAGCAATACGCAATTCATTGCGCCATAAGGCAGCCTAAGTCAGTACTATAATAAGGTGGATATCCCCATGAAAAGATACCGATGATTCGGCCAGAACTATAACACTCTCTCTCTGAAAACGCTACCCGAATCGTCCCAAATTCTGTGGCTTTAAAATTAAGTATACTTAGCTACTGATACAATGTTCCATGGCCCAACGTGTGATAATGAAGGGAAGCTGAGGGATCGTTAACCGTCTCTCTCACTGCGACACCATTAACTCGCTGCCACTATTGAATATCTTCCTCTTTTGTCGTTATTCGATTATTAGCATTGGGAAGCCTATGACCCAAAACAGCCTTAGATTGAGAATATGGAAGATCTGTACAATGCATCCATCTCTGTAGAGAACTATATTGCTTTGCTTGAAATTGCCCCACGAACAAGGAGTTATCCGACCTTATCCATATTTAGTGGGCGGAGTTCATTTACCCCCGACTAGTAAACGATTAGATGGATGCTAATGGGACATGACCATTTGGGTGGTGGCTTTGCAGTATAAAAGATGGACAACAAGATTATCAACTAGTTTCGCCATTTATTCCCGGCTTCTTCAAGGATACACAACAAGAGGGCTCGCAAGCCTTTATATACAGAAATTTGGGTACATATGAACCAATGAGCATGGAAGTTCAGGGCAAGACAACAAAGTAACCAATAAGAAAATTAACCAATAGGACAAATAAACTAAGGAGAAAAGAAAAAAAAAATGTGTGGGGTCGCAAACGCGGACTGAAAAGAGGTCGTATCTGGTAGTCAAAATGACAAGTGGATTTCTTAACAGGATCGTATAAATAAAAAAAAACTGAATGAAACATTTTTTATATAAAGCAAAGTATGAAATAAAAACAAAATTATATAAAGCAAAGTACCAAATGAAAGGATTACAAAGGTCTGACAGAGGATTGAGCATGGTGTACACATCGAATTCAGTTTGGCAATTGAGTAATTGGTTGGGGTTGGACTTCTTGGCCTTGTAAATCTCGATAGATTCCAGGGTGGCTGTTTTGACTGTTTATTGCAAACACGCATAACGGACATTACTTCGCTTTGTGGTCTAAGGGGGTGTCTGGTGCTTGTCAGGTGGTTGGCATAATGTGAACATTTGTCTTGATTATTGTATGATCTTTCATGGTCCTTAAAACGTATAGTGAAGCTGCGAGTTGAGAGGCCTATATAATATTTGTCACAGAAGGCACAACTGAGGCGGTATACCCCTGGTTGATTAAACTTATCGTTAATAACGGTGGAGGGTGGATTCAGATGACGGAGAAAATGGTGGGGGAGGGCGGGGGGATACTCACAAGCCGAGGGAAGACAGATACATAGATTACATAGATAGCTGGGCAAAATGGGGGCCCAAATATAACAAGGAGACCCATTTCTTGGAGGGGGGGTAGGGGATTAGGAGGGTCGAGTTCGAGGAGGGAACGTTTTCGGCGCTGGAGTATACGGGAGACAATAGAATGTGAGTACCCGTTCATACGAGCAAGGGAGCAGATGATGCGGAATTCAGCTAGGCAGGTGGGGGGGTTCAGGGGGAGCTTCAAGGCCCGGTCAATAAGGAAATATAAGAAAGCATGCTTGTGTATAGGTGGGTGTGAGGAAAAGTGGTGGATAAGGTTGGAGGAGGTAGTTGGTTTGCGAAATATGAAGAAGGTTAAGCAGTTGATGTGGACATTGTTAGTAATAAGGATGTCTAGGCATGGGAGGGATCTGTTATTTTCGGTTTCGAAGGTGAATTGGACATGGGGGTAGAACGACTTAAAAACATCAGTAATGGCAGGCGGGGAGGTTAACCGGGAATCATACAGTATAAGGATGTCATCGACATAACGGTAGTAGGCGATGATGCTAGTATTACTAAAGAGAGGGGTAACAAAAGTTAGTTCCAAGTGTTGTAAGTTAACTGCGGACAAGAAGCTGCTCATTGGTTCATTTGTACCCAAATTTCTGTAACCAAACATAAGGAACTGAAGCCAACGCATATGCTCAACAACCAAACCATGTTCCAAAGAGCAGATACGATCCAGCTACTCCTCAACTTCACCAAGGTAAAAACCGCCTCCAACTGAACAGGAAATTAAGACCTCCACAAGGTCCGCGCTTTTCTTCTTCCCTTCAAAAAAACCAGTCACCGTTTGACATAATGTCTCCCCTCTATTTTGTAATTATTCCATTGGCCCTAACAACTTGTCTTATATGTATAAATACCAGGCCTGGCCAGCCTCACATCTCTGTAGCTTAACCGCCTCCGATGATAACGTCTAGTTGAAACGCGTCAGGCAAATAAAGGTTTCTACCGCATCTCTTTGGACCCTCGTTTTTTCACTTCAAATTTCTGTATATAAAGGCTTGCGAGCTTCTTGTTGTGTATCCTTAAAGAAGCCGGGAATAAATGGCGAAACTAGTTGTTAATCCTGTTGTCCATCTTTTATACTGCACAGCCATCACTCATTTCGTTAGTAGTAAGTACAGTATTAAGATCCTTTATGATATGACCATTTGGGTTGGTATAAAGTGCCCGGGTGCCTGTGTAGGCTCATCAGTTAACACCTATGCGAGACGTTTGTAACGTGTAAATGCAGAGTTATTTGAGATACGCAGTGGAAATTATGCAAACACGTAAACAGGGTAAGGTTAAATAAATAAAACTTTAATATGAGCACAATTCAAATCAAAATAGTATGAAATAATAAAAATGATCAAAAGATAAGACCTAAGAGCTAAAACCTAGCTCAGGAAATAAGGCTAACAGACACAAAAAGCCAACCTTAAACGAGCATCAATCAAACATTAAATGATAAAGAACGTTACCAACCGGTAACCATAGTAAGCATAATGACTTTACAAAATAAAATAATTACGCCACTTAAGTTTGCCTAATTACAATTAATTCAAGTGAGTAACATTAATTAGCATAATCATACATTCATCAACCGGCTTGACCGTTCATTACAAAGATACCCAGTAACCTTTCTTAACCCTACGGTTAAAATAAATTTACTTTTTACTTAAATGCTTATCGTAAGAAGAATTATGAATAATGGCTACAAATCTTATTCTCATCAACCGGCTTGACCGTTCATTACAAAGATACACAGTAACCTTTCTTAACCCTACGGTTAAAAATAAATTTACTCCTTACTTAAATGCTTATCGTAAGAAGAATTAT
>JAHWFO010094780.1:0-26158 GCA_023313115.1 Rhysida immarginata
TTTCTCAGGCATTTGGCTAAGAAGAATGCCTATATGGTTTCTCAGCCCTATGGTTAAAAAGTATGCCTATATGGTTTCTCAGCCATATGGATAAGATGTATGCCTCTATGGTTTCTCACCCATATGGCTAAGATGTATGCCTCTATGGTTTCTCAGCCATATGGCTAAGAAGTATGCCTATATGGTTTCACAGCTATATGGCTAAAATGTATGCTTCTATCGTTTGTTGACCATATGGCTAAGATGTACGCCTCTATGGTTTCTCAGCCACAAGGCTAAGAAGTATGCCTATATGGTTTCTCAGCCACATGGCTAAAAAGTATGCCTCTATGGTATTCTCAACAATATGGCTAAGAAGTATGCCTCTGTGGTTTCTCAGCCATATGGCTAAATAGTATGCTTCTATCGTGGCCGAGAGCGTTGAGGCACAGGTCTTGCCGCTCTCGTAACCAGCGAGTTGCGGGTTCGAATCCCGCCAAGGGCATGGATGTGTGTGTTTGTCTATTTTCATCATCATCCTTTCATCCCATACGGCTAGTCTCCTGGAAGAGGGAGATGCGAGCTGGAAATCCATCCATCCATGCTTCTATCGTTTGTTGGCCATATGGCTAGGATGTATGGCTCTATGGTTTCTCAGCCATATGGCTAAGATGTATGCCTCTATGGTTTCTTAGCCATATAGCTAAGAAGTATGCCTCTAAGGTTTCTCAGCCACATGGCTAAGAAGTATGCCTCTATGGTTTCTCAGCCATATGGTACTATTTAATACATGTTTTTTTTTTAATCAGTCTTCCAAAATTTCAATTTAATCGACGCGTCGCGACGACCAGTTCAGCGGGCGTCCATTTTAAGCTACTAGAGAAAGCGGAAGTTGAGATCAGTCCAGAATTCAGCTACGAGAATTTTATGTCCACTTGGGTTTGCCTAGGAAAATTAAGATGAAATTCGGAGTCTGTCTCCACGGCCTTCTAGAACATGGAATAGATAAAATATTGTTACGTCGTTCTGGTGGCACTCCAGGCCTACGAGTTAACAAGGCCTGGAAGCGGAAAAATCACCTGACCATTGGGGTGCTATCAATAATCCAACTTTTATTGTCTCCATCTCGGGTTTTAACACTTAGGTTTTTTCCGTTTGTTGGAAACAGTGAAGGTTGGATTATTGCTAGCACCACGATGATCAGGTGACTTTTCCACTTCTAGGTCTTGTTATCTCGTTGGCTTCGGCACCACCCGAGGCCAACGAGAGACAGGCCAGCGCACTCAAAAATCACCTGACCATCGGGGTCTGGGCAATAATTCATCCTTCATTGTCTCCATGTGGATTTTAACAATTAGTATTTTTTCGTTTGTTGGAAACAGTGAAAGATGGATTGTTACCCGGACTCCGTTGGTCAGGTGACTTTTGAGCGTTCTGGCCTGTTTCTCGTTGGCCCAACACCACTTAAAAAGAAGGTCTGCGCACAGAAATTATTACATCATCATACCTAGTCATAACTGGTAGGTAGTGTGAGTACGACCCGCTCCCAACATAACTCCCAAAAGAAAATACTCTGCCCTCTTACAGAAAAAATAAAAAAGGGGAAATATAAGAGAGGAAGAGTCTAGATTAAATCAGTAAATTGTTATAACTAGTATCAGCACTACATAGAAGTTAATTAGGCAAACTACAATATTAAGCTTAAGCAAATTGAAACAGGCCTAATCGGGCCTCCCCCTTCCATGACGAACAAGAGCCGAGCCTCTTCGGCAGGCAAGGCAGACGAGAAGAGGATTAGACTAAACGACGACTCTCAAACATCGGGAGCCCGTCGCGAAATATGTCCCCAAGGCCGCACAAAGCACGGAAAGATGGGCAAAACAAATTAAATCTTACTAAATATGGTCACCAATACAAAAAAAACGTAATCTAAAAACAGAAAGATAACGTGGTATGTTAGATTCCAAACGAAGAGAAAACAGAATCGTCATCGAGTTCAGTAAATTGAATAGGCAGCCAGCTAACCTCGCCGGCAGAAGGAACCCAGCCAAATTTTAGTGCTCCTAGGAATAGCGGCCCGACCGTGGCTGCTGGTCTCAATCAGCTCAAACAAATAATAAGGAGCAATTTTCACATGGATTTGTAAGGCGAGTAATAAATTGGCTTATCGGAGGAACAACAAATGTCAACAAATTACAATAGGGCAAGTTCCTCGTTAAATTTTCAACTGCGGCATTAGCAAAAAGGCGCGCAAGATTTAAAGATATTGGACCCATCAAGATTCCTACTAGGCTACGAAGTAACAAGATTCCTGACCTCGTCAGTGGGTACCATTTATGGAATCCGAGCCAACGTTTCGCTAGAAGAACTACAGTCTGAAACAATGCTGGATATATAAAACAGAAGTGAAAATCCCCCCACCCTACCATTTCAGGGAGGCAAAATTCTCGAAAGCTATTCGCGAGTGAAAGGAAATATAGAGGGCGCCACGGTCACGCTAGTTTAGCTGCCGTGAGTGGTACAGAAACGTGCGCTAGTGAAGGAATAGATATCGTCGATTCAACAGAAATGAACGTAATTTTTCAGACAATTTCCTTCGCAAAAATTTTTGACTATGCAGGAGGAGAGGGTAGACGATGTTTCGTAGAAGGAACGGCGGTGGTGGATGCGAAACAAATCGGACTGAACGAAAGCATGAAGCTATTTTCTCTGTCTACAAACATCCATGATCCAGTCAGTCATCACCTCAGCATGAAATTAACGTTGTTGGGGAGGCTACAGCAAACAGAAGGATTTTCATGTGTATCTGCGCATGCAAAGCTGAAAATTCTGGAAAATGCAAGCATATAATTGGAACTTTTTTCGGTTAAAGTCCAGAGTAGCCTCCCCTAATTTTCTCGGATAACATCGATCAGCTCCGTCGCGTTTATGTTCTGAATTTATTATTGTAACATATCTAATTAATATGTAAATGATTTATCGTATTAAGAAATTTATGCGGAAAAAAAAACATGAAAGCCCCGTGATGGTGTATGTTAAATGATGGACAGCCATATTTTTCCATGATTGGTCATTAATGTCGGCATGGCCGCCCGTCATTTAACGTACACTATAACGGTACTTTCGTGAACATTTTCCGCATAAATTTCTTAAAATACAATTTCTATAATATGATAAATCATTTACTTATTAATAAGATTTGTTACATTAATAAATTCAGAGCATAGATGCGACGGAGCTGATCGATGTCAGCCGAGAAAATTAGGGGAAGCTACTCTGGACATTTACCTCGCCTTACCTCGCTTGATTTTAGAAGGAAAATAAGTGATGTATAACAGTTAAAAAGAGAATAGTAAAAAAGACATCACAAAATAACATAGGGAATAAATAATACGAGGCCCTTCGGTCATTTTATTTACAAAGACCTTCTTCAGGTAAAAAATTTTTTTGAAAGTGTAACTGATTTCTTCTCTCAGTAAAGATTAAGAATTTAAGTTTAAATAGATACATTGTTGAGAGGTATTATTACAATCAATTGATTGTTTACATCTTTAGTTTGAAATTTTAAATTGTTATAATCAAAGACTTTTTTGTACAATGTTATTTTTAATTGATTAAAGGTATATTTACAAATTTTTTTATATATAATTAATTAATTATGATTATTTTTATAAAATATACAAATATAAATAATAAAATTTTTTTAATAATTGAAAATAATTAAAAAAAATTTTATTATAAGTTTTAAAATATTTTAAAAAAAATTTTTTATTACAATATTTCCCATTTTTTATTACAATATTTCCCATTTTACTTTAAATTTTGAATATCCTTATTTTGTTCTTAAATTTATTTTTGCAAGACGTCACAAAATCCATCTGTTTGCATGATGTCACAAAATCAGTGCCACGGCTTGATTATATCGTGTCGGCTTCGGAAGTCCTCGGCCTCTCCACCTTTAGTTCAGATCTGTCCCCATGTGACTTCCACATCTTCGATAAACACAAAAAAGCACTGCGGGGCTAACGGACGATGAAATCAAGTTGTGCGTACGCAACTGGTTTTTCAGCTGAAGTATTTCTACGAGCATGGCATTCTGTAAATGGGATAAATGCCTAAACAATTGCGGACAATACTTTTGAGTTTCCTTAATTACTTTGCTTCGTTATTTATTGACTGTACCTAATAATTCGTTGATAGTGTTATTTCGCTCATTTTTCCATTAGAGAGGTTTCCAATACAGGCATGATTTTCCCTTCCAACTGGAATTGGTACTAGTCTGTGCACTTGCGCTTCATTAATCTTTTTTTTTTTTTTTTTTTTTTTGTTAGCTATGTGACGTTCCGTCAGTGTCTTGTTTTTGTTTTATAAAATATATCTTGTTATACTGTCAGCTAATTTGAATTATTTTATTTATTTATAGTTGAATTTAAGCTTTGCTATTTTATTGCCATGTCTTTGTTGTGTGAAAAAATTTATTTCTATCTCTGCTCCTCTAACAATGGCATGAGTTTGTTTGATTGTTGAGAGTTGCTGCTGTGGCTATCTAGGCAACAAGATGGAATTTTGAGAGCTGAGAAACACAGTAAGTTGTTATGCTGTGTTGAAAACCACAGAATGGTTTATTTTTTGATTAATATAATGCAAAGCATGTTTTCTATGCATTATAGTTAGTTTTTGTTTTGTGAAGACTACAAAAGTGTTGTGTATAAAAAGGTTGCCAGTAATTGTAGTGCAACTGGGCCTTTTTCTTGCCATGAGTAATATTGGTAAGGGGTGGTGATTTTAATTCTGTAGTCAGTCAACAGTTTGCAAATGTAAATAGACTTTTTCATTTTGTTTAATTTGGACTATTTTTTTCAGTTTTATGTGTTGTTAAATATATTCCCTATTTGCTTGGAATAATAACATTCACTTCCAATTGTTTGTTGGCATTTTCACATCAGACATGTTCTGTGTACTCTTGAGACCAGTTTGTCTGGTGCTGAAGCTGTGACTGGTGTCAGTGTGCGTTTTGAGTTCGTTTTATAGTTGGTTGGTGTCGTTTATGCAACTTTGTGTTAAGTGTATTTGTTTGTGTTGTATCGATCGTTTTGTGGTATTGGGTGAGTGTTTTGTGGTGTTTGGGTACGAATATGGATCGAGTGTTTGTGATATTTTGTTTTTTGTTAAATAAAAACAAGTCAGTTTGTGGTATTGGAAATTACTTTTTTTTTTTTTTTTTTTAAGTATGTACGTTATATTTTTCCGATTGTTCGGAGTAACATTGTTTTTTTAAGTTATCTGAGAAAAGCTGCCGCAATTGTTTGTGTAATCTTAGACATTGTTGGGGCAGCTTTTCTCAGTATATGAGCCTCAACAAACCCGGAGGGAATGAAGGATTGTTGAGAGAGCGATCGTTGTTGACGCTTTGCAGGCAAGCGTCGCTGAGGAAGAAAAAAAAAAGATCGTTCTAGCAGCGATGTTGGAGACGGAGTTTTTCGCCCATCTTGACAGTAAAGTTATAATATTGAACAGGAATAACAGGCCTTCACGATATTTATAAATCGAAAGCAAGGGGACCTATCCTGGAATCCCGGAGGTGTCGGCAAAATATGATGAGCAGCAGTCATCAGTATTGCGAGATGGTACGTCGCATGTTTAGAGAAATCCGAAGCGATAATTATCGACCAAGATAAGAATTGGTACTTGGAAGTTGGTGAGATTGTTCCAATTTTCTTTTATATTATTCCCCGATAGATGACATTGTTTTAAATAACAACTATTAACTTTTGAGACGTAACGCGTTGGATTAAAGCAGCGCCCATAAAGTTCAATTGTGGCCTTTGTGGCATCTCTCTATGACGCAATGAGCAAGGCAGTTGTTAGCTTGTGTGATATGGACACAAAATTAAACTAACGTCAGTCAGCAATTATTGACTTAAGTTTTAGTGCCTTCAATGCTTAAGAACTGCTTAATAATCAATGTTCAAGTCCGTTTTTATGTTTATTAATTATTTAATTTTGAACATTAAGCTCTTTTATTAAACGTTTCAGTGCGATTTACGTACTGTTCTTGCATACTTTGTGAAGCAAAGCTTGACACATGTGGTTGGCCGAAAACTACTTAGAGAAGAGCATACTAAATCGTACTACTTCATGCTGAATAGTAGCATATGGTTTAAAAGGAGGGTATCGTTGCATATCAAGCTAATATTCGGGAGTGAATAGAGGGGGAAATCGTAGCGTCCTTTTCAGTTATTGTATAGTTTGAGCGTCGGTAATTAGGGGGTTACTGCTCTCCCCCCCCCCCCTCCCTTGCGATCCAATCACATTGGTGTATAAAAAACACGGGATTGACGACATATCAAAGGAGAGTGCGACGCGTTCCTTGGTGAGCCCCTAGGACTATTCATTTCTTGTTTAAAAGCTTGCAACATGTTGTGGTAAGGCCCAATTGTAGAAGGCATACCACTGATGGTACGTAGTATGATCGTTTGAAGGCAGCCCATGTGCTAGTGCGTGCTTATAGTTAAGTAGAAGTTGGAAACAATTTACCTTGATTTATATAGTTCTTTTAGATGTTGAGAATCATTAATATTTACCTTGTATATCGTATATTGATGTGGGGCCTCAATTATAACATTAATGACATGTAAATGTAATTGGTACCTTTAATTAATTAAAATGTTTGTTGTATCGTTTATCAGCCTCTACTCCTTGCAAATATAACATTTACCTCGTGCAAGTTCAAAAACCCGCTCCTGCTGTGCTTGGGAGTGAATTTTCGTTAGGGGTTCCTTACGGCACCCCACCCCCTCCTACGTACAGTTGGACAGAATAACAAGACCGTGCTATCATTTGGTCATAGTTAGTCTTAACTATACAACTTTTTGGGATAAAGGAGGCTTTAGTAAGCCCCTCAACGTTTGACAAGATAGATACAGGCTATGGCAAGCCTTGTGCAGCATTACCTGGAGCTAGGCTTTGCCAAGCGTAGGGATGGCTTGCATTCAACCCAACCACAGCTGGAATTTTTGAAAACCCATGGAATTGCTGAGCTACATCGTAGTGAATCTGCAGCAGCCAGCTAAGTCTTCAATACTGATGGTATAACCACATTTGGTTGTAGGAGAGAACAAGCTCACTTGAAGGGACCATTGACAATTCAATTTGGAATGGTATCCTGAATGGACCCAAGAGCATAGTGTTTAAAATTCCTTGTAAACTGAGGTAGGACTGTAATATTTCCTGAGATGTTGGTGAGTATTCAGCTGTTTGTTACTCTTAAAAGGTTTTCCGGCTAGTCTTTGAGCTATTTCCAATTAAGTTTACCGCAAGTGAGTTAATCAAATCTGACTTGATTAATAAGTGAAAATGTCTTGATTATCAAAACTTAGGCTTTCATGAATTTATAAGGGACTAAGGAACACTTGTAAGGCATCGTTAGTGCGTTAATATAGTCTTAGTGTATTATGCTCTAATATACACTTTTAATAACTATATACCTTTCTAGTGACTTTTCAGTTTTAATCTGAAAATGACATTAATTATACAGTCAGTGCACCACATATAAACGTTAAAATGATAAGAACTATTTAATTTACTGTAATAGACAATTATTAAGTACGAGTTGGAAAGTTTGACTTTTATGGGAAAACTATTCATTTAAATTTGTCTGTATTGAGTAGTAATTTTTATTTTGCAATCTTTCTATTTTAATTGTGTTAATTTATCACTAAGTTAATCTGGGTTAATATAGTTATTCAGTAAAATTAACTATTTTTCTTACATCAATTGGTCTTGTCATACCAGGTGATCGCCTTCTGCTGTGGCAATTTTGCTGTTGGTTATGGCATACCTGGGTCGGGTGTCGTGGAACAGTTGGGCGCCCGCTATAGGCCTAACATACATGAATATACGAATTGTAAGCTTTCCTAGAAAAGTTCAAACTATAAATAAAACAGGTGGCGATATATTAAGAAATAAATTAATGCATTATGGTATTTTGTGCGTGACTGTCCATGCATGTAATGGACTTAATAAGAAATTACTGACTAAATATAGTTTTTAATTTTTCAGGAATGAAATTGTTCGCAAAATATGGAAGATTTACCTAGTTTGCAGGTATATAAAAAGCTATCTTCAAAAGTATTTTTTTAGATTTTATATTTACCTATATTCCATCCTTTAGACAAGCTTAAAATAACGGAAGATGGCGAATTGTGGAGAAGGTGGAGGGAATTCGTAGTATTGTACCGGGGACCGAGGAGCAGCGCAAACTCCTCATTGGTTGTACACAACCCGTTGCTGCTACACCATAATTTTTCTTCTTGTCACTCCCTTGGTCTTCAATGAATGGAAATTTTATTTTAATAAAATATATTTTCCTTCAATAGCTCACTTTTTGAAATTTTAATTGCAGAAAATGTTATTCCTCATTAAACTAAATTTTATAACTATTAAAATTTTAATTGTAGAAAATTTGTTCAATAAAATGATTTTACAGTTTTGGACTAGTATTATGCTTCATGAAGCACTTTGAATTCTTAATAGTCAATGGAAAACTGAAAAAAAAATCGTTTATAAAATATGCAAATTTAATACACAACTAATGTATTGTTGAAGCATTTCGGAATCTTAATACACAACCTGATTAGTGGAGAATGTCCCTCCCCCCCCTCCTATTTATAGCGAAGGAAGGGGGGGGGGCTTAAATCATGTAACCGCGTACATAAATGCTTCATTTTTGCTGAAAAGATGTACACAGTGAAACTTTGGGGTATTTTTATTAGCTTTATTCAACAAAGATGGAGCTGGTATTTGCTGCACTTTTACACAATTTTCTCACAAATTTGACTCCCCCCCGCCCTGTTGACACAGGACACGTTTCGAAATGCGTTGGCTGTATGACACTTTTCGAAATACGTTGGGTGTAATAAGAGCACAAGGAAAATGCGCTCTTGATAATTCTCATCTTAAAATATAAAATGCCTCTATTTTAGTATACCTTCTGTGTAAAAGGATTTGACTCGATGGCTATTCGTTACGGAGGACAAAAAATATTTTGTTTATTGTAATGCCAGAGAAGTCAAATTGGAAGAAAAGTAATCAACTTAAAAGCGGTAACGCAGTAGTTAACATCAGTATCTGTGGATATACTTGTCTTGGTTCGATTCCTGTAGTATTGAAATGTTTTTTTCATTTTTTTCCCCATTTTTCTTCCCATTTCCCCCCATTATTTTTCCATTTTTTTTTCTTGTTTTTCGCCATTATTTGTTTGCACTTTGTATAATAACATTCACATAAATAAGCAAAATTTCTTCAATATTCTACAATATCGTCAATATTGAAAAATTTTTGTAGAATATTTCCGCGGATAGTCATTGGCGATCCGTGATTTGGTGGTGACGATTGCGCATAGATCGTCGATAGTGCGAAGAGATCTTTATAGTTTTCTTTATTTCACACGCCACGGCAATGACTGTCCGTGAAAATATTGCACAACGCATTTTGCATTTTTTGTGACCTGTGACGTTGCTTATGTATGTGAACGTTATTATATACTCTGCCGTGTAGCTTTTTTCATATAGAGAGACAGTTTGGGAAAGCACGTCACTATTTTTTCACCTCCGCCCCGTAAAGTAGTGCTCAAAAACATGAAGCACTGTTTTAGTTTCATTTTAGCCTCTACGGTTTCAGTTTCTTTTTATTGGCTGCGCGTTGATCTGAATGAGATGACAATTGGTAACATGGCTTTCCCATACTGCCTTGCAGCTTTTTTCATATAGTGGGACAGAGTATAGTCTGTCTCACTATATGAAAAAAAAAAGAAACTGAAACCGTAGAGGCTAAAATGAAACTAAAACAGTGCTTCGTGTTTTTGAGCACTATGCATACTATACCAACACCACCTAAAGAGAAAGCCTGTGCACGGAAACGTCATACATTGTTGCATCATCTAAGTAGTGCATTGTTATTCGCATTTCTACCAATAATAAGCCCTAAATTTGCACTACTATGATGATGTAACAATGTATGACGGTTTCCGTGCAGAGGCTTTCTCTTTAGGAGGTGTTGACTATACGGGGCGGAGGTGAAAAAGCAGTGACGTGCTTTCCCAACATTTCCTTCAGTTTTTTCATATACTAAGACAGTACATACAAAGTGAAAACGAATAATAATGGCGAAAAATACAAAACAAAAAAAAAAGAAGAAAAATACTGGGAAAAATGAAAAAAATTCAATACTACAGAAATCGAACCCGGACAAGTATATGCACAGATACTGATGTTAACTACGGCGTATACCTTTCTTCCTATTTGGCTTATCTTGCATTACAAAAATGAATGCAAAATATTTTTTTTCTTCCGTAACGAATAACCATTGAGTCAAATCCTTTTACACAGAAGGTATACTAATGTTGTAGACTGACCTCCTAAAATTTCAACCAAATCAGTGATTACTTGTCCGTGCGGTCTCCTTATAAGCTAATCGAGGAAAAGTGCACCAAATACCAGCTGCATCTTTGTTAAATAAAGCTATTAAAAATATCCCAAAGTTTGACTGTGTACATACACACACCGGCAATGAATTGGAAACCTTCTTTCAATATGGCATTGACCCTCCTTTGGCTTAATTACAGAACATAACGCGGTTCGGCATCGACTCTACAAGGTGTTGCAATGCAAATAAGGTAATCGCAGACCATGCATTCGTCAGAGAAACCTTCAGGTCCTTCAGAATAGACGGAAGCGGATGCCTTCGACGAATGTCTCTTTCCAACATGTCCCAAACATTCTCGATCTGATTCAAATCAGGACTTGCGCTGGCCACGGCAGATGTTGCAACTCTGTGTCATGTTCAGAAACTACTCCTGAACAATTCTTGCAGTAGCATTGTCGTCCATGAAGAAACCGTCACCATTTGGGTACAAATGCACCATTGCAAGATGGACTTGATCTGCAACAATGTTCAGGTAGTCTTTGGCTTTCACCCGACTGTCAAGGAATATCAGGGGACCCTTGCCATACCAACAAAACATGGCCCATACCATGGCACCTCCTCCTGCAGCTTGAACTGTGTTCACAACACATAGGGGGCCCATCGCTTCGTGGGGCTGCCGCCAATTCTCTGCCGGCCATCGGTGTAAAACAATGTGTAACGTGACTCGTCCGACCACATCACCTTTTTTCAGTTGTCTACTGTCCAGTCACACCGTTCTTTACACCACTGCAGGCGAACTTTCCGGTTTGTTGCTGACACCAGGGGCTTTCTCACTGGCATGCGACTTTCCATCCCTATTCGCTTCAACTCTAGGCGCATTGTTCTGGAGGAGATGGGTTGCGATGATCCTTCATTGAAGTCTGCCGTCAGTTGCTCCACAGTAGACCTTCGGTTTTGCCGCAAAATCCATCTCAGACGACGTCGGTCCCTGTCTGTGTTGACTGTTTTTGATCCACAATTCTGCCGTTTCGACAACTCTTGTGGATTTCGTTTCCACGCATTGAACACCTTGGAGACCTGACTTTTTGAGATACCGGTCAGTTGTACTGTCCTGGAAATCGTAGTTCCAGCTAGACGGGCTCTCACAATAACTCCTTTTTGGAACTCAAACAGGTCTGCTGTTTTCTCCATTTTGCTCAACTTGAGCAGCTGCAGCTTGTTCCTACCCTGTACCTGCAGCTTGGAATGAGCATGTACCTCACATGATTGCATTCATTTGCATATCACAATCGTTTCTGACCTGTGACCCCGCTTTACATATCAGTACAGTAATTCATCACGGGTTTCTAATTCATTGGCCAGTGTGTGTATTATTTTCAGCAAAAATGAAGCATTTATGTACGAGATTACTTGATTTAGCCCATGTATATAAATAGGAGGGGGGAACATTATCCACTAATCAGGTGTAAGATTCCGAAATGCTTAAAGATTACTTTAGTTGTACGTATATTAAATTTGCATTTATTAAAAACGATTTTTTTTCAGTTTTCCATTGACTATTAAGAATTCAAAGTGCTTCATGAAGCATAATACTAGTCCAAAACTGTAAAATCATTTTATTGAACAAATTTTCTACAATTAAAATTTCAATAGTTACAAAATTTAGTTTAACGAGGAATAACATTTTCTGCAATTAAAATTTCAAAAAGTGAGCTATTGAAGGAAAATATATTTTATTAAAATAAAATTTCCATTCATTGAAGACCAAGGGAGTGACAAGAAGAAAAATTATGGTGTACAAGCAACGGGTTGTTGTGTACAACCAAAGAGGAGTTTGCGCTGCTCCTCGGTCCCCGGTACAGTACTAAGAATTCCCTCTACCTTCTCCACAATTCGCCATCTTCCGTTATTTCAAGCTTGTCTAAAGGATGGAATATAGGTAAATATAAAAGCTAAAAAAAATACATTTGAAGATAGTTTTTCATATACCTGTAACCTAGGTAAATCTTCCATATTTTGCGAACAATTTCATTCCTGAAAAATTAAAAACTAAATTTAGTCAATAATTTCTTAATAAGTCCATTACATGCATGGACAGGCACGCACAAAATTACATAATGCATTAATAATTTATTCCTTAATATATCGCCACCTGTTTTATTTACAGTTTGAACTTTTCTAGGCAAGCTTACAAATCGCATGTTCATATATTATTAGGCCTATAGCTCGGCGCCGCTAACCAAAAAAAACAAAAACATACAAACCCCAAAAAGATAATGAAGCGCACATGCTCAAACTAGTACCAATCCGAGTTGAAAGGGGAAAATCTTGCCTGTATTTGAAACCCTCCCTCTAACGGAAAAATGATCGAAATAACACTATCAACGAATTATTAGGTACACTCAATAAATAACGAGGCAAAGTAATTAAGGAAACTCAAAACTATTATCCGCAATTGTTTAGGCATTTATCCCATTTGCAGAATGCCATCGTAGAAATCCTTCAGCTGAAAAACCAGTTGCATGCGCACTCCTCGATTTCATGGTCCGTTATCCCCGCAGTGCTTTTTAGGGTTTTAGCGTCATCTAAAACCCTATTAACGACGGTACAGACAAGGATATGAAACGAGTAGATCGCTCATGAGCTGCTTTCAGCGCCACCAATGCGTCCCCATTTGAAAGCCTGTCGGCCATTGCTTTGGTTGGCAAAAAAATGGCCTTCATCGTATGTTTACGTTTGAAGTTTGCGTAGACAAACACAGTAAAACTCAATGCCGATTTCTTGTCCAGCTTTAAATTGTAGTAATAGATAGATTAAAGGTTCACCACTGACCTTTCACAGGTGGGTTTTTATCTTTCTGCGTCTTAGAATGTTTTTCTCATGAAAAAATCCTGGTCGTCTTTTATATCGTGATTGTTGATACATAAAAGATGTCGATATTCAACCATGTTATCGTCGTTTCAGTGATACCAGAATGATTGTTTAGAGGTATTTATGAAATTATATACCGTTTTTATTAAAAAGCTTCTAAATTTGGGAGAGATCGCTTAAGAAATTTCAGGCTACAAGCACAATGTTGGTGGGAGGGGGGGTGCTTTCTCGCTGGCGACAAAGCGGATATACAGGGTGTTTTAGAATTGAGTACAGATTTTTTGGGAGATGATAGAAGAGGTCCTTAGAAGTATTTTTTGTCATATGAACATGGGGTCCCCGCAGCTCCGTTTACTTACAATACTGCATTGAACAATCAAATGCCAGCACATTGAAACTTCATACATTGTTACATCATCGTTAGACAGACTAATTTAAGACTTATTATTCACGGCCCAGGCAACATCACCTAGAGAGAAGGCCTGCGGACGGAAACGTCATACATTGTTACTTAATCATAAAAGGTCATGTTTAATCGTATTTCTACCAATAATAAGTCCTAAATTATGACTTTGTACGATGATATAACAAAGTATGACGTTTCCGTCGACAGCTTTTCTATCAATCACGGCCTCCTAGAAACTACCAGGCCGTGTATCAAGACCTCTTTCTAGGAGGTATTGTTTCTGTCTAGGTGGTGTTGGCCCAGCCGTTTATTATAGGTGATATTCTTACGACTGGGCAGACTTTCAAGGTTTTTTTTTTTGGTTTTATAGTTATCACATAAAAGCATGTTTTTTTAAAACAAAATAAAGACTAAATTAAAAAATTACCATAAAACCTTTTAAAGCTCACACTTTCACCTTAAAAAGTGCAGTGAAAGGTAAAAAATATAATTTAATGAAAATGTAAAAGTGGTGGCACGTTTAAAATTTAATTTTAAGGCGAAAATTTGTGCTTTAGATGTTATTTTATATTTATGTGCTTTACTTATCCGTCGGCATATTGTTGTTGGTGACAGAGCAAAGAGCATGGTCAAACAAACAAACAAACTCCATATTTTTATATACAGGGTGTTTACTAAACATACGGCAAAAATTCAAGAGATTTTTTGGGTTATTGTAAGAATCTTTTGTCCTTTGATGATATGCGGACTGCCGCTTTGTTCCTAAGCTAAGTTACAAAGTGATGAAGGTTGTTAACAGAAACAATACTGATATCTTTTAACAATACTGATATCTGATTATTAAAAACGGTTGTTTTTTGCACTCACACCAAGTTGGTGTGATATTGAAAACACGAGCATTTCCCCCGTTAGTTTACACTACTTCAGCGGAAAATGTGGATGATTTGATAAATGGGATGAGAAACAACCCTGGTCATTTCGAAAGAGTTCGGCAGTCAGAAGATTGGTTATATATATCCTAGCTGTGGTAGTCATTTTTAGCGGTTATTAACAAGCTTTACATGGAATATTAGGTAAAAAAAAAAAAAAAGATTGTTTTTGTCGAAAAACTTTTATTGCCCTGTATCTTCGAAACAAAGCGGCATTGCGAAAAGATTCTTAAAATAACTCTGTAGGGGATGACGGATTGACGGATGTAGGGGAGAAGGACGAGACTCAAGAACCATGGAATATAATAGATAAGTAATAAAAATAAACTAACCCAAAGAATCATCTCTTAAATTTTTCCGTGCATGTTTAGTAAACACCCTGTTTATAATAGTAATGAAATTTCCCGAAATCTTGGATAGTTCCTCTTTTCTTTGTATACATTAGCTCAATACTACTCCGGTTTTTCTCCGATTTTTAATTTCGAGTTTTGTGACCTCCGCGAGATGGCAGCTCCAATAAACACCTTGTGTATGATTACACTGTGATGAAATCACACAATCTAACAACATGTTTCTCTTCCCTTGACTGTGACCTAACCAAATACCCATTTCCTCTCCCCTATTTCCCCTTCACAACTCCTTTTAACTCAAGTGGTTAAGGTCATTCTCTCTTGCTGTATCTGATACAGTTTCCCCATTTTTATTGTAGTTCTCTAATTTATTATACTTTCAAACTACTTTTCATGCTTGAAACCAATATGTAGCAATCTCACAAACTTTCCTCCACCCAATAGTTGCAGTTTTTGAAATGACATTTCGTTATTTCTACCAAATACTTTAAACGTCTGAGTGAAGTGCAACGTTTAATGAAATACATTTTTCATTGCATTGTTTGCATTAATTGAATATTTGGTCGTTCATATTTGTAGGTCGGACTACGGAAGCAATGGAATCCATTCCGGTCAGTTCATCTCTACATCCGCCCCCACCAGCAATCTCTGAGATGCCCCATCGTTTCCTCATCCAGTAAGTTTCGATTTTTATTGTTTAATTTTGCACGCGTTATGCCTAATGATTTACCAAGATCTTTTATGCGTTCTTCTATGTCTCGTTTTTACAAACACGCTTTTTATAAAATGAAATAATTTGCCTTCATGTAATTACATGTATAAATGTACATGTACACTTTTGCTTATTTCACAACTTTTTATTTGTTTTGTTCAAAACATTCAATTCATTTTCATCCACTGATTCCTTTCTGGTGACATAAAATTTTCAAATTCTTAAAAAGGATTAAAAAACCGATTTTCGGTAGAAGGGTGGATCATAATACTGTTCCTATTGATTAAACAGTATAACAGAGGGACATCAGGAGTTCCAACTAGTTTCGCCATTTATTCCCGGCTTTGTCAAGTTAGATTTTCATTTAACTTTCATCTCCAAAGCCATCTTCAGTATTTTTTGTTTTTTCATTTTCACAAGTTTTAGCAAAAGCAAGGGTTAAAAATGGATTCCAAATTCAAGACTTAAAAGAATAAAATAAAAATATCAAATATAATAAACTTTGAAGCACCCAGAAAAAGTGCAGTTAAAAGTAAAAAAATAATTTTGTTGGTGGCTCTCATTTATAAATAGCAATTCATAAAATTAGAAAAAGTGTGTGGCGGCGCGTTTAATATAAAATATATATAATTTGAAAATATGATTTTATTTTTTTCTTTATGCTATGGTATTTATTTTGAACTAGCTATAAAGAATATACTATGTAGTACGCGTATTTTCATTTTAAAATTTAATATTAAACGCGCCGCCACACTTAATTTTATGAATACATTTTATTCCCCTTAATTTTATGAATGCCTATTTAAATGAGTGGTACCAAAAATTATTTTTTTACTCTTTACTGCAGTTTTTAAAGTAAAACTGTGTGCTTAAAAAGTGGTGTTGTTGTTTTGTTTTTTTTAATGTATTTATTATTTTTAAGTTAGAGGTGCAAATTTGTTTTGGCCATGTGAAACAGTGAAGCGTAGGGAAACGCCGACAGATGGCGGTAATGAACAGAGGAGCGCATTCTATGCTCTTTTTGTTACTTCATATCACAATCAGTAAATAGAAGTTTCGGTTTACTGATTTTGGTTCATAGCAAAATGAATGAAATAAGCTCAGCAATTCTTTAGTATGGATGTGCTTGCGCATACTTTATTGATGCGGAAGTTTTCAAAGAAATTCTGAAGTTTTTTATTTCACTGGCTTCACTATCCTTCTTCTTATAAGTTAACCTAAGATTATCTGTAATAACGTCTGTTTCAATTTTTTCGATGAGGTTCCTGTTTAAATCAAAAGGCGTGATTAAGAATAGAGATGAGTCTTTTTTTCTGTATAATATTAATATAAGCCGCTCTGTAAGGGCGGGAAAACTTACATTTATATCATCGGCATTGGCGGCTCGGGCATAGGCACTTCGGAACTGCAGTTTCACTTTCGATATTGATAACATTCAATGTAATGTCTCCTTTTTTTTTTTTCCTTTAATACTTTCTTTAACGTGTATATTATAAGTTTGTAACACTTAGGCTGTTACACCCTGTATAATCCTTAAGCTTAATGCCAGTTCCATAGTTCGTGAAAAAAAATCACAATTTTCTGACGCAGCACCCCCATAAATAAGTACATAGCATAAAAATGATTGGTTGTCCCTGCTAAGAGGTGAACGTCATTAGCATTATTAGCACCATAAAATAAACAAAAGGTCCCCAGATAATCCAGTCTAGATAACATAAGCGAATATATCCACTGTTTCGAAGCATTGGCTTCATGCCTTTGTGTCCGTTTGGGCTATGGATAATTTTCAATTACAAAATTAGCGGACCGGTTTTATAAAATACTCGCATGGGAAAAGCGAAAAACTTTATGCAAATGTTTGGCCATTGGCAAATATTTTTTTCTTATGAGCAATAACGCGGCAACATATTGCTCCTTGAGAAATTCGTTTGGCTTCGCAAGTTTTGGAGAAAAAATGAAGAAAACTAGCAATAGAAGGAAACTATCATAGAACTTGATATCAAGTGTCGATAATAACTAAGAAATTATACAGATAATGAAAACATTATGCCCCTGAGCCGAATTTGAACTGGCGACCGTATCTTTATATTTTACATACTATCGACAGAAGAAAAAAAAAAACAGTTGGAGAATGCGGGGTAGTTCATTGTCAGAATGACGATAATAAAAGTCAGTTAAAAACATCATTACTATATTTGCGAAGTCATTCAAAATGATGCAAAATCGTGGGGGATATGTCATTTCAATGATCATTAGATGGACTAGTGTGACATACCATTTCATTGACCAACATATATAAGATCACAGAACTTAAAATTTTGGCCAAACTTTGACCGCCGTTTTAGCCATGTTCCCGAAGAGATAAGACATGGGTGCCTATTATAACTTTTACTTACTTTTTGATGCTCTTTTCGAATCTGGAGTCAAAATCTAAAAAAATCGAGAAAAATTAGCAACAGAACGGCCGACTTCGCAAATACAGTAATGAAAAGTTTTTAACATCATTGAAAATTTAATTCTATTATTATACTTTTGTAATTCTAACAAATTACTCGTGGAAAACGTTGCATTCAACCTCTCGACTCTTATTATTATATAACGCCACAGATATTAGTAACGAATCGTCACGAAGAAGTTCGATAAAAACGCCTATACACAAATGGCATATAAAAATACTCAATTTACATATGTAGTAAATTGTTATTTGATTGTTTAACTATTTTTTGATTTGTTTTTATTTCCCCGTGGTGGGGAATAGGCCGATCCTGGATGTACTGCAATACCAGGCCAACCTGCGGCGGGGGTGAAGCAAGCCTCGAGCTCCCCGCCAAGTTCCAAAAATCAGTTTAATATTCTGGGCCCCCAATGGGGACCGTATCAGATATTAAGCTGATAAGAACAGATACTACACTTTGATCTTAGCCAAAAGGCCGAGAAGCGATGCCAAAAATTAATAAAAATTTCGAGTCGATCCGCAAGAAAATAGCATAAAAATTGGCTTCGCACGTGTAAATGCCAAGTTTCAAATAAGACCCTCACCTAACGTCAAATGACCCACAATGAGAGCTTAAGTCGTCAGTTCCTGGACATCATTCTATTATGTGCTGCAGCCCCTATAGCTATTAGAATATAATATAGAAACAAAAAATAAATGCATGGAAACATTGTATCGCTAATGTATTCAAAAATAACCAGTGGGGAGATCGAAAGTAAAAGCGCGCCAAGGTAAGTCGCCATTCGTGGACGCCTCTCTTTTATTTATTAACGACCGTGACGGTTATTTCAAGTAGAAGTAGTCATATGCACCTTATCAGCTTTTACTTCAAGAATGCAAAACGACACTTTAATCACTAAATTATATTACATTTAATAATTGCCAGAACCGAATCGGTTGTCATTGCCCTACGAAGCCATTGCTCATTGCTGTCACCTCGTGAGAAAACCACAACCGACGACAGCCTGTCATCGTTAAGGTGGCACCCTCTGTTGATAGCATTAATGTCGAAATGCATTTAAGAGCAGTCAAAAATATGGTGTTTACTCTGTTTCGAGACTATGGGACATTTTCCAGATGAGCATCATAATAGTTAGTGATGGAGGATGACGAACAAACGAGAGCTCACAATTGGGGATATTTGTTACTGTGTCGGAGGCGGTGAACAGTATAGAGTTCAAGGACATGTAATTATTTGCAACACGTGTGACAGCGGGAAATCTTTTTAAAAAAATTGTGTAAACAATCAAGTCAAAATAAAATCACTTTGAAAATTGTTCCTTTGGATAAAGGTAAAAGCTATAAAAATGAAAAATCGAAGATGAAATTGGGAATGATAGAGCATAAATGCTGACGTATAAATAGGGGCAAGGGGGAATGAAATGAACAAAAGAGTGCTAACCCCCACTACTTGAATTTTAAACTAGAGAGAAAAGAAAGTTTGTTCAAATCCATAAATTTAGATACATTTATTTGGTTACATTTTTTTAAAGATAAGTCAACACACATTTTCTAACTACACAGGTCTACACGACTGTTTTACATTTGTGATTATGAATCTTTCAGTTCTGCTCATTTCAAAAATGTTTTCCGCTTTTCATCATCAAATCAGAAATTTCTAAACATATCAAGAATGAAATATTCACAGATTTTGTTCAACAAATGTTCATTGCTCGGGAATTGCATAAGAGTTACAATTGTGAGTTTTTTAAATACCCAAGTTCAAATTTTAGTTCGTTATATACAGCACATCAGTAGAATCTTGTTTGTTTGGTCTAGAATGTTCTTCTCTTGAATTTTCTTTCATGTGTTTCCGTAGATTCAATCCCTACACAGCATCTAGCAGTAAGTAATCCGCAGTCATTGATGTATTCCATCGCCCTTGGTATCCCCTTTATTTCTTCTCTATGGGTGGAACCTCTCTCCTTGCTCTTCACTGACTGCCCCCAGGTTTTTAGGAAATACAGCCAAATGTGATAAGAGAAAGTGTAATTTGAGACTCATGTTACATCCCAAAGCTCTGAATCTCTGTGGCATGTTGTTCACAATAAAATTGCCACAAATATAGCAAAATGAATTAGGATTGTTAACAACACCTCCTTTTCATTTTTCTCTAGTGAATTACTCATGATAAAGATAGCAAATTAAAGTATTTATAGACTGTAATCAAGAGCACATTAGGAATTCACAATACAAAATGGTGTAAGCAGCATCGGATTTGCTGCCACCTGTCTTAAAACAGCCAACTTAATTCTTTTAAGTAGATTTATTCTAGTAGATGGCATTGGTATAAGGAAACAATGGTTCACGTTCAACCAATAACTCTGTAGAATATTTGGATGGCAAATCAACCTTCACCACACATCCTCACCAGTCAATAACGTTAATAAAACTTTATGAAGTGATAAATTAGAATAAAATTTTAGTTGTTACAATTTTTTGTTTTGAATTAATAAAAATTAATTAAGGCATCGTTATCCAACGATAAAAGCGTTTTAGCATCAAAATGTTACAAGCAATAGTGGCTCGTGGCTATAATAATTGGGGGGGCACAAATACAAAATTTCAGGTTCTTAGGCCTTTTCGTACAACAGTTATAGCTTGATTTGTATTTGGAGCCTCGCAGCCCCTGCCGAGGTCTCAGAGGACTATATCAATTTTAGTGTGTAATAGCTAAATTTTTAAGCAACACACTATAAATATAAAACATTTCAGGTTTCTGAACTTCTAGTTTAAATTTATAGCTTGATTTGAGATTGAGGCCGCAAGGCCCCTGCCAAGAGACTTATATAATTTTTAATATAGATTAGCTAAATTTTTAACTACCACACAACGATTAAACAAAATTTCAGGATCGTGGGCCTTTCCGTTCAAATTTTATAGCTTCAACTGTATTTGAGGCTGCCAGGGGCCCTGAGGTCTATACCAGTCTCCTTGTATATTGTCTATAATTTTTAAGTAACGCACTGTGAAAATATAAAACTTCAAGTTCTTAGGCCTTTTTATTATTCAAATGTTAGAGCTTATTTGTGATTTGGGCTTCAGGGCCCCTGTGGAGACCTAAGAGCCTTATACCAGTTTTTCGTGTATATTAGCTAAATTTATATACTTACGGTGCGCCACATAAGTATAGGACCACCCATATTTTCCCTTGTCTGCAAAAAACAAAATAAAATAATTAAGTCAATGTCACTGTATTAGATTCTCACAACTATTATTTATTGTTTCCAAACAAAATAATGAAAAACAAACAACAACAAGAATGAGAATTTATAAAAATAGAAATTAAGCTGCCACATAAGTATAGGACCAGCATCACTTAATGCCGTTTTTCGAGCAGAAAAATTAAGAAAGCTGTGATTAATCAGTCAATAGATGGCAATAATGATTACCTAATATGGTTATGTGGTTGTAAACAAGCAACTTAACACAATTCCTCGTAACACCATCTTGTCAGACTATGAAAGGGGTCAAATAGATGCTTTGAAAGCTTCTGGAGTAAGTGCATGACATATAGGAAAGGCTATAGGTCGGTTACATCAAGCTGTACTTAATTATTTGAAAGCTGTTGCTCAGTATGGCCAGAAAAAGACACCTGGAAGATATCAGAAGACGACTAATCGACAAAAAAGGGCGATTATTAAAAAAATGAAAGGCCCCACAACATCTTTGCGTGCGGTGGCCAATTTTGAAGATGTTCCAGTATCTAAATCAACCGTGCAACGGATTGTGAAGCAGGCATCATCTCTTGTGTACAGGAAAAGAACACAGCAACCTGCACTCCAACTACACCACAAGCAGAAACGGTTGGCCTTTGCCCAGTCAGTGATGTCCTCAGCAGAAGATTGGAAGAGAAAACAACTCTTTTCTTGTCTATTGGTTTTATTTTTTTTAGAACCGCGCTAGAAATTTACGAAATTTCAGGATTTTTGCCCTCTTTGTTCAAAAGATAAAAAAGAAACCATGAAATTCATACAAGTGGCCCCTAAGAGGCCCCAGGCCACCCAAGAGGAGTCGCTATATTTTTCGCACCGTCCTCTATATAGTGCCTACGAGTGTACAAAATTTCAAGCCTCTAGGTCTCATTTTTTCAAAAGTTAAAAGAGGAACCATGAAATTCACACAAATGGCCCCTCAGGAGCCCCGGGCCACCTTAGAGGATTCGCTATATCTTTCGCACCGTCCTCTGTATAGGACCTACATGTGTAGAAAATTTCAAGCCTCTAGGTCCATCCTTTCAAAAGTTATGGCATGTGACATACATGTTACATACATCTGTACCGTCGTTAATAGGGTTTTAGATGATGCTAAAACCCTAAAAATGGTGATTTTAAAATAAATTTCTCTCCTTCTTTATTGATATATGTCACTTTTTCACAAGTTCTTATTTTTAATTGAAATGAATTTTTAAATAAATTCATAATAAATTTAACAGAAGTGCAAATTTAACAATTTATAATTGCTTTCTAAAATTAAAAATGATAGGCTAAACATTCGTATGGAATTATTGAATTATGTAGCTGAGCAAAATGATTTTCAAAATTAAGCAGCATTTCTTATTTTTGGTATTTTTCAAACAAATTTTTTTAACAATTTTCATTTGATATTGAATTTCTATAAATCTTAAAAAACCGATTTATTTTCCCCCCTCGTAATTAAAAAATTCAATTAAATCTGCCTTTTTCCCATAGGTTATCATTAAAAATGGCTCTGTAAGGATCCCTAGTACAATCCGCCATCTGGTGTCTTCAGTGACAAATGCTATAAATTCTTCCCTATTGTGAATCGACATTAACTTTGGATGCAAGGTCTCAGCTATAGCTGCCGCCACGTAAGTTGAACGATCTTTTTGACATGCGCAGCAAGTCATCTCATCAATATGCTTTGTTTGGATTTTACCCATGATGCACTTGTTCTACTATAGTAATGGTGGAGATATCGTTGAAACGTGGAAAGCCTATTAAAAGTCATAATATAAAACAAATTGCATTTGAGTCGACTATTCTGCGTCATTTTTTAATTTATTAATTTATTAATTTCATTTATCTATTTAAAAGAAAAAACGAAAATAGAAACTAAATATAAATACGAAAACAATGTTTCGAAAACGAAAGCGGATGTTTCATGGAATAGCTAAGCGATTTACTTCCCGTTATCGTCTATTGGCTGGCATTAGAAATGACGCCATCCTGTCGTTCAACTTATGTGGCGGCAGCTATAGTGAGCAGCATACGGCTTCTACAGCAGCCATTAGCCAGAGCGGCATACATCAATCCAAAGAGGGCGAATTCTGTTTTTCGCAGTTAGATATACCGGGAGTTCTTGCCGTTTACCTTCAACGATGATTGGTTTCATTAGTTCCGACAGTAAGTAGTGCAGACGCTCATGTAACCGGTAACTCGTGCGTTGCACACTGCGATGCATGTAAAGCTGATTCCATTACTAATGGATTAGTAAGATCCTTTTTCTTGACACTTTTGTGAACGTAGAGTATTAGCAGGGAGTAAAGAATAAACTATCTATTCTTTACTCCCTGGTATTAGTTTTAGTGTGCTGTGAAGTGAATTATTACTTATGCTTGTTCTTGATCTCTCTGCCTTAGAACCCACAAATACTTCATTGGTGTTTCCCACGTTATCGAATATTTTGGCTTCAGTTTTCCTCCCACTTCAAAAGGACCACATGACAGCGCAGCGGCTGGCAACCAAGAATACTTAAAAATGTCATTGCCATTTATTTCGATTTTAAATTTGTAATTAAGTAAGCTATTTAATAATCAATTTAATACACCCTCTGCATTACTTTTTAAGCACCACTCACAGTTTTACATGAAACAAATTATTTCCCCTCCTGCTCGCATACTTTCACAGTTCCCCTCCCCTCCCTCCCCCCATCAACCTAATCTCTCATTCGCTAACCCCTAATTCCTCCCATGACAAATACAGACTACCCCTAATATCTATCTATATAAATAAAAAAGACTTTTTCTGTGGGTTTGTGTGTTTGTTTCTTATTCAAATCTACAGTTTACTCCGATCTTGATGAAATTTTTCACACATGATCTATCTTCAAAGCAAGAGGAAGGTCACTGTCTACCTCAGATTTTGAAAAAATGATAATTATCGATAACAAATCGATATTCATGATGACGGCAGTGCATATTAATAAGAGGAATTTCGTGGCCAACAATACAAGGAATTTCGTGAGCAACAATAAGCTCATCGTGTTGTATCAACAATAGTATCAACACGCATTTCACCAACAACATGCACGGACCAACGATATAAATAACCAACAATGCAAGACAAAGTTTGTGCACTATAAATAATGTTCATTAAGAATGCAGATTCCATCCCAACTCTGCGAATTATTAAAGAGAATTGAATCTGTAACAAATCCATTAAAGTCCTATTAATCAGGCTATTCTTATAATTGATAGTTCATAGAACCTAACAGTTTCTTGAAAATCTTTAAAAATGAACAGTAACTGTAGATAATGGAGAGTTAGCAGACTATTGAGAAACTGAGCATGTGGTAAGTAACCTAGTGATTATCGAAGTTCTCAGGCGGCAGTCGACGATGCAAGCATGTCAATTGAGAAAACCGCGATTGCTAGACCACACAAAGGGATGAAACCCCAAGTTTTGCTTCAAAACTTCTAGAGCAGAGCGCAAATTGTATCATATTTTCAAGTAGTGAATAACCCCACTCAGTTTGTTGGAATTCCGGGACACAGGGACACAAACTATCATGTGCAACCACTACCACCCAAGTAGAGAATTGTTTCTTCGAATTTATTGTTGCCATATATTTCCACATCAACACGGGGGAATATAGTTATCTATATACAGGGTAGATACAAAAATGAGGCCCCCCCCCCTTTATTTTTGTAACCGAAGCAGATATGCCAATTTTGATGAATCCAATAAATAGGAAGTTGTGGGGGACCTATTCCATGGTGCACTTTTCATCATCCCAAATATGCAAATTAGGACACATTCAAATCTATCTTAAAAACCGTAACAGATAAACGAAAAATTCCAATTGAAGACTTGTGCAGCTTGGAATTCCGAACAAAAACAATTTTCCAGATCACACAGATTGTTGGGATTGGAGAGCACGCAGACTGAAACGACGGGGCTTCCCCAACACGCAGCTCCCCCTTCCTCTTCCAGTGGGTTGGATATTATAGACTATAAGGATGCTGTCGGTCTCGCACGACAGTTTACGACACAACCGATAACAAAGCATACATCAACTCGACTCTTCAAATTAACTGTATTGTGCTCTTTAATAATCGTTTGAAGGAATACATGTTAATTGGTCGGAGAAGAAAATAACGAGTATTGGTCAGAGAAAAAAAAAAGTTTCCGGGTGTCGGCGACATCGCAACAACAGGAAAGTCTACAACAGGAAATTGTAGAATTACCGAAAACCAACCTTGAGTTATTATCTAATTTCTTGAGGTTGTTCTGTTTACCTATTATTGTAATTATTATCCCGGGCAATATCTGGTGCCTCTGCTAGTAATCTATAAATAGGGATCCATTTTCATACAAACGCCGAAAGAGGTTGCAAACGTTTCATGATTCGATGCTGTTCTCTGTCGGGGTACTTTTCTTGGTACATCCATGCAGCCTCTCGACCATTCCTATGTACTTCTACACTCACATCAATTTCCAGGTCGTAAGACTCATTTTATTAGGTTCTAGCTCTCTAACTCGATTATAAGAATACAGTACTCCGTAGATAAGTTGTATGACCTATCTTTAAGTATATTAATTAACGGATATATATTTAGAGAAGGACGAGACACAAGAACCCTGGACTACAATAAATAATAGTTATTAATTAAAAATACAAAATGAATAAAAAATAAGATATAATAAACAAAAATAAATAATAAAAAGCTGACGTTTCGGATAGAGACTATCCTTTATCAAAACAAAAAGGATAATTCTCTAAAAGCAAATAGAACATTAGGGGGCAAAG
>JAHWFO010094781.1:0-17572 GCA_023313115.1 Rhysida immarginata
TTCTTCGTTTGAATTTGAATTAATTCTTGAATTTTATTATGTAAATTATTATTTTTTTAATTTAAATTTTATGAATTTTTGTCTATTTATTTTCTAATTTGAAAACCACATTTTTTATTTTGAAAATTACATTTTTTCAATTGAAAACTACATTTTACCAATTGCAAAAAGCTGTAAGTTAGAAAAACAAGATAAGAGGAAAAGGTTTTTTTCAAACCAAGCTTTTATAACGTTTTATTTAGTGAGCTAAATAAAGCTTAATTTTGCAACAATAAACAATAGATGCATTGAACTCTCGCCATAACGAATTGTTTGTTGTGGCAATTGGACAATTCGTAGTAATGAATTAGTACCATTAGAACACGAACCAGTGAACGGATTTGAAAATTTTTTTTGTCATCTATCCTCTGTATGTGTGTTAAGTTTCAGCTCCGTAGCTTGTCGAGAAATTGATTTAATATTGATTATAAGATTTGACCTAAACAAACCAACATTGCAAGTTTAATAAAAGCTTTTAAAAATAGAAATGGTCGATAGAGTTGTTTTGTATCTGGATGCAGTAAGTTCAACGGTATACATTTGTTTCTTCCCTTTTTACCTGGAATAGGCTTTCAAGAAAAATTTTTATCAGAAAGCTATGTATTATTAAAACAAAAGCGGGATGTAGAAAGCGATATCGTTATTAACAATATACATATATCTTACCCTGCTGAACATCCACAATAAACATTAGATGGAGGAAGATGAAGAAGTGATACATGACACACACAAATTAATGACACTGGCTCAGGAGCACATGAGATCTAACTGCAGAAGGCAAGCCTAGGTTTTCTTGAATCAGAGCTTGAATTAATTTTTTTTATTTACATAACGGTCTATTAATTTATGATTTATTAGCACCTTGGATTAGGTATATAATGGATACACTGCAACATAATCCTTAAAAAAAGTTAAAATTGACAAATTTAAGTATTAATATCATAAAAATTTTCTCTTTAGTTCAGTAATGACATACGTTCTCAGTTTAAAATTAAAATGTTTACACGTATTTTTACATTTTTCATTAACACAATAATCTACATAACACCGGATATTATCTGGACTACTATTCCACTCAACAAACGTGAAACTCGTGATAACACGAGATTTCACATGTGGCGGCGTGACGAATTTAAAACGATTTGTGGTACGAACCAATGGCCCATCAAGCATATATTCAGAATAATAGTGAAGAACATGATGAGGATTCCTTATCAAGTTGGCTGTTTCCCTTAATTTATAGAACCTAAAAATGAATTGGGGAAACGGAATATTCTTTGATAACGCAAATCGTGTAATAGAAGTATAACGGTTTAAACTAAATAAACAGCGCAATAGATTGTTATAGGCCACTAAATTTCCAATTTCCACTAAATTTCCAATTAAATATTTGTAAGCTTTATGAACATTCCCCGTTTTATTTCCGTAAGCCAATATATTTTAATTTTAGATAATGGATATAAGCCGGCCAGGTGGCCGAGAGGGCTAGGGCATAGACTTTCTAGTTCTCAAGTCCTAGTCATGGGTTCGAATCCCACCGTGGGCATGGATGTTTGTGTTTGTCTTGGGCTACGTACAGATATAACTTGTGTAAAAGGCGCAAAATGACCTTAGTAGTCGACACCAAAAATTCTAATAAACCAACCAATAATGGATATAAACATCATCTCTATCCTGTTTTCGTATTGAAAATATTACGTGCAGACCCTCCATCGTGAAAACTTGAGCCGCTTGAGCTGAGTTAGCGAAGAGCCGTCCCCAACAGTGCATTACAAATTTTGACACCAGAATGCGTACGCATATTTCGGATGCGCAGTAAAATAAAGTCGAAATCGTCAATTGGCAGTTTTTAAAATAAAAGCCAAAAGATAAAAATATAAGTAATAGCTGAAGCACCCGGCATTGCTCAGAGAAAAATGTACTTTTTTATATTTATGATAATCCCGCGCGAAAATCTTGCAGCCATTGTTGATGCTGCTTCACTGAACAATCGCAAAAATCTTCATTATACTCTGTCCAATGAAAGAAAAACCGGGAATGTCCAGTTAAATTTCCAATTTCAATTGTTAGCGATTGTTAATTTTACTTAGCAACAATGTCGACAATTGAAATAGGAAATTTTATTAGATACGCCCAGTTTTTCTTTCGTTGAACATAGTAGGCAGGGAAGAGGCGAAGCTCGTAACTCTTCCAATGCTATTTCGTTGAAATCAAAAAAGCGCCACCAAACTCTACAACGCCAGGTTCGGAAACTAATGGCTGTTAGTTTTATTGGGCTCCTGCCACTGCTATAATGGCTACGGCTATGCTTAGCAGCTGCATCCTCCCCTCCTGTGCTATATTATTCCGTCAACCGCTTTAAATTGTTTATTATTAAAAGTTGAGTTGTTGCATGTTTTTGCAGCACCAAATCCAGCAAGAGTCCTTTTAATCATTTTAAAAAAGAGAAAAAGGAATGAAAAACCTTTACAAAAATTTGAGTGTAGTCTCATCCCAAGTTGTTAGTGCTCTAACGTGCATCTCAGCAGACCATCGAGAGAAAGAAGGCCTGCTCACAGAATCGTCATACATTGTTACATCGTAGCCGACGAAAAAGACAGGCCACGACGCGGAAACGTCACCTGATCATCCTAGGCTGAATAACAATATAATCATCATTGTTTCCATCTTGGATTTTAAGAATCAGTATTTTTTCGTTTGTTGAAAACAATGAAGGTTGGATTGTTGATCAGCCTACCATGGTCAGGTGATTTTTCCGCGCCGGGGCAACACCTTCTAGAACGCGCCGGGGCCTGTCTTTTTCGTAGGCTACGTTGTTACATCACCTAATGTCGTCAATTGTTAAGCGTGTTTCTACCAATAATAAGCCCTAAATTATGACTAAGTTAGGTGATGTAACAGTGTATGGCATTTCAGTGATGAGGTCTTTTCTCTCGTTGGTGTTGCATTAACGGACAGAAAGCGATCACTTAATCTACGACCTGACAACGTGGTTTTGTTTATTTATTCAGTTTCCAAACCTACCGCGCAGTACTACTACGATCGCTTTTATTTCAACAAATGAGCGGAGCTTCGCTTCCCAAGAGGTAGCTCTTCCCTGGTATAGGCAACACCTCCTAGACAGAAGGCCAAATAACGGAAACGTCATACATTGTTACATCATCATTAGTGGACCAAATTTAGGGCTTATTATTGGTAGAAATAGAATTGACAATGATCGACTAATGATGATGTAACAGTGTACTGCGTTTCCGTTATCAGACTTTCTGTCTAGGTGGTGTTGATATAGGTGGCTATGATTAAACAAAGCAAACGACGACGTCAAAATTTTTTAACGCTGGAAAAATCCCATTTAGCTCCAGGTAATTTTAAAAACAAAATAGAAAGGAAACCCTTTCTTATTGGGTGCTTAAGTCACAAAATAATTGTCAAAATTTCATGTAATTAGCTTCAACGGTTTCGGCTCGATGATGATAAATCAGTCAGGACATTTTTATTTTATATTTATACATAAATTTGCTCCATAAATTTAAACTTTGTTTACTCAAGTTAATTATGGTTTACTTTATAGTACTGTACAAATGAACCATATTGATAAAAAAAAATGTATGTAGCTTGCTCTCCGAAACAAAGCTGAAGGAAAAACTGTGCTGAGTAATTTACCCCCCATGTGAATCATTGACATGCTGTGACGTCATAAAGGAAAGAGGAGTTTTAAGTATAGGGATGGAGTTAATAGGAGGGGGACATCCAAAATATTTAAGCGAAAGGGAAGGATTGTATCGTGTATGAGTGTGTGTGTGTGTGTGTGTGTGTGTGTGTGTGTGTGTGTGTATTCTCTAAAAACCTAAAGTAGGCTTTTTATTTAATAACTCCTCTCTCCGATCGTTAAACCCTTTACCCCCTTGTTTTTCAATTTTTTTTACCCCCTTCTTCAGTGGCTGTATTAATTCCCCTATTATTCCATTATCACCAGCTTGGCAGGCGCCATCAAGAAAAAAAAAAAAGGTTATTTCCGTGACCATAGTGAAGGGGAGAAAAAGTGTAGTGTTGGAGAGACGGCTTTAATGGATTAAGGAACCGAAAAAGTCTGGTGCTTTTATCATATTCCTTGTGTCATTCTTCATTTTCAATAATTAACTATTCACAGCTCCAAAAAATACTTTTTCTCCCTCCCACACTTTTTTCCCCATTTAAGCTCTTGTTATAATCCCTATGATCTTTTCATTTTTTTTATTTTTTTTTTATCTTCCAATGTTTCTCTAAACTTTTTAGGCTGTAATTTTAATTCTCTTATGGGACTTTCTATTGGGTCACACTGTTCAAACTTTCCCTTTGTACTTTTGCACATGAATAATTAAAACTGAATTTAACATAAAAACAACACAGGCTGACTGTCAAAGGAGATAAAGAAATATGAGAAATACTCCTTCATTATTAAGAGTTAAATTTTTTCTTTTTAAATAGCGGTCACTTAAAATTTCACATGAAATTCGGATTAAAATTAACCTCTTTGTAGATTAACTTAGAAAATAGCTTATTTTTCCGCACGCCTTTAAAAAATTGTTGAAAAAGACAATGTTTATAAATTTTATGTACAAAGGGCATAGAATATTCGAAAGAAAAGTTTAAAACAGTCGTTTTAAAGTGACATTTAAACTGCACTTATAGTTACAGGAGAATATGGTAGAGAGAAGGCACTAAAACAAACATTTTTTATTAAGCAATGTGTGTCTGATCTCGCACCGGTATGGCGCTACTTGCTTCAGTTGCAGCAACTATTCATGAAAGCGCTCATTGGCTGGACTCTCTAGCTGAGCTATCACTGAAAAACAACAATGACGTTTGACAACGTGTGCATTACAGAAGTGCTTGGAATTGACGCCCCCTTCTCTTTTACACAACACTGGCATCGACTGCCGCACACGTTCAAATATGCCTGGTGTAATACCTATGTTACAGGCGTCAACAATCCGTAGAAGAAGAACATCGACATGATTTACGAGTACAGGCGTGGCATACACTGTGATCTTCGGATGCCCCCACAAGAAGAAGTCTCCAGCATATTAAGACCTGGCAATTTTGCTGGTCATGGGACGGGACCTCTGAAAAATGAAACAAGTGCAGCGCTGTACCGGTGCGTGATACGACACACATTGCTAAATAAAAAATGTCCGTTTTAATACCCTCTATCTACCATATTCAACTGTAACATAAATTCTGAATCACCCTATGTAGTGATGCAGAATGCAGATTCGACATCGTTGAATTGTTTCACCATTTGATATAGAGAGAGTTATAAAGATGAATGCTGGATCTGCCAAATGGAAATACGAGGTGCGATCATTAAACTCCGAATCAACCTCATAAATTGAAATAAAATTACCCGATTTAAATTTGGCTGCCATCCCCTTCATATTAGCCCCCCTGGGCAGCTGTAAATCGATCCCAGCGTCTGTGCCATTTTTGGAATGACTTTTAGAAATCGCATTCTTATAGCCTGTCAAGCACCTTTTGCGATTCGCGTTGGATATCCTCCACCGTGCCAAATCGGCGACCCTTCAACTTCAATTTCATATAAAACAAAAAAAAGTCACTGGGTGCCGAATCTGGTGAATATGGGGGATGAGGAACAACGACCATCTTGCTATGGGCACAAAATTGGCGTGTTGGGACATTCTGTGAACAGATACATTATCGTCATGGATCATCCATTTGTTCTCTGCCCAAAGTTGTGGTCGTTTCTGACGAATGTTCTCCCTGAAACGTCTCAAAACCTGATGTTAGCTCTCTGCTGGAATTTCGAATCCTTCACGATTTCGTAAGTGCGCGGTCGTATTTTAAGAAAGGTCAGTTCCTCTAGTCATGCACAGGCGTTGCTTAAGAAATGATTACGATCTTTAGCTGAGATAAAGATAAGGTCCTCGCACACCCTACCCTTCATTTTGGCAGGGAGTGTTTTTCAGTAAAGATTTATGGGTGATGATATTTTATTAAAATAATTAATAGAGATAGACGTATCATGTATAAGAAAAGTAGGGAATTACAAGACACCAAGCCCTTCATAGTAACCTATTCAGCGTTCTCCCCAGAAAAATTTATCAGGTGGGTGGAAAAATAAAATAGCCAAGCGGACAAAAATTAAAAACAAATAAAATATTCTGCAGTATTGTGCAGGTTTTCGTGTATTCAGCCGGGTGGTCACCAAAATCAGCCGGCGGCGCGCCCGTCCAAAAGGGCCTGAGATATTCTTCCGGGGTATTTGCAGGCTACGGGTTAGACCTATGCATCGAATCCGTTACGTTGCTATCAGTGTTTGAGGTTTGTCCATACTAAATCAAACTGGCGATTATTTGTTCTCCGCAGGATACGTGGCAAAGAGGGACATGAAAGAAACAACTGCGATTCTACACATGGTGTAGCAATTGTAAGGTCGACAGTCATTCCGTTTCCAGAAATTATCCATTATGGAAAGCCTTATCCACTAAAGACCAAACAGGGCCGATATCCAAGAAAAAAAAATCTGGACAGCAGATGGAATAGTGCACTTTGAGATATTAGAGTAAGGTCAAACCATCGCAGCACATGTGTATCGTGTATGCTCCAACGGGCTCATCAGAAACTTCTCCAACAACAGCCTGCATTGGTAAATCGCAAAGGCCCCGTGCTGCTACTGGACAATTTAAGATCGCACACAGCTTTACAGTTCCGTTCAAAGAATATGCAGCTTGCGTGGGAAGCTTTGTTTCATCCTCTGTACTCAACTGACATCTCTCTCTCTCAGATTATCACCTGTTTAGATCATTGGATAATCATATGCGCGCACGACAGTTTAGATATCGTCATCCCCTCGAAATAGAGTTGCAAGACTCTTTCAACTTTAAAACCAAAGATTTCTCCCGACATGGTATTTACATATGACCACTCGTTGGAGTTGGCAGATCGCCGCTAGGGTTCTATAGCGTCGGTGAATTAATTATACACTCTGCTTCAGCCATTCGAGCAGTAAATGTCTTCTTTTCTTCTCTATCAGTATGATTATGTAAGCTCTTGCCGAACAGCAGCATTATTTGGCAGGATTGAAGACGGTGTGTACTCATTTTATACCCATCCGCTTTGGTTGCTGGATCAAAATGATGACACTAGGTTTCATATCCCGCTACGATTTGGGACAGGAATGCCAGTTCATAATAAAGAATGAGATGTTGCATGACTTTCCCTGTACACACAGAATTTTATTTTCTGTTAAATGCTTCAGAGCCCATTTAGCACACACCCCCTGGTTGCCAATGGTTTGGATATCCTTGACATGGTCCCGATGTTCACGTTGATAGTGAGCTTCGCTGAGAGCTCACTGATGATGAACCAGTTTTACAAATACCTTTGAAATAAGTTATCCTTTGATTCCCTTTGCAGATCAGAATTGGCCATGGTCACTTCCGGTCACAGTGGCGGGCTGTCACTCATCCCATGGTAAAAGCCGGATCAAACTATTTAATATGCAAAGGTGTGTTAATTGCTCCAGGGATGTAGGAGAAGATCACGAAGGCACAAGAAACTTAACATTTTATAACTATAAGTAGATTTTGTATGAATTCTTTTTAACCGTATCTTGAGACATATTCTCTATCCGTTATCTTAAATTCATTAACTTTTTTCTCGCTTAGCATGGCTGTCATAAGCAAATAATACCTAAACTTAAAAACAACGATGTTTCAGGCAAGTCTTAAAATTTTGAAATGGTTTTTAAAAGCGAAATACTCCTCTACCTATTGTTTTTGTTCTCCCTTTACTAAACGAATAATGCTAAATTTTACCAAATAAATTAGTTACATTCACAGTTTTTTTAGTTGGTGAAAAGAGTAGAATATTTAGAATTCCGTAAACGATTCTGGAATTTTATCGATATACCTTCGAGCAAGAAAGACCCTTCAAAAAAATTTAGAAGAAATTCCATAATTCCAGTACGAAATTTCTAATTGGATAGCAGAGAACGTGGCAGGGTGAAAAGGAGCGAGGTTCATGAATTTTTTCTCCGCAAGAGCCCCAAGGAAATTTTTAATTTCCCCTACGTTCCCTAAACTCTCTCCTATTGATCCACTTACGAGACAAAAGGAGGGAGGGGTCCATGAAGAAAGAGAGAGAGAGTAATATGCAGAATAGTTCAAAATTGATTCGTAAATTCGAAGCATGGCATTTGACAGTAGGGGAGAAGCACGGTGAAAGCTGCAAGGCAAACAAAATAATTACTTAACTCTTTGAACTCCAATGCAATACAACCATATCATTGCAGAAAGTTTTACTATTTTTAGGTACTTAAAATCATGATAGAATAATAAGTTTTCAATAATTGCCTAATTTTATATGATCAAAATTCCGTCTAGTTAGAAACTAGTTAAGTTTATTAAAAAGTAAATGTGGAATACAGATATAAAAATATATTTTGAACCTGTACCTAAAACATCCATTAAGCTGAATATTTAAATAAAAATTAATTGTTATAATGGACAATCGTCTCCATAGATGTCTCCACCAGATGCGGAATTCTGATCACCTCCTTTGAATCTGTGAACATCGTAGATTATACATTTGTTGTAAATCTCGTCGTTGTTGACGATTCTTTGTATTCATAACACAGTATTAAAACCGCTTCTTGCCATGTTATGTCGAGTCCACTAAAAGGTGTGTTCATTTCCGTCTGCTAATTACAGCCAACAACAACAGTAATCGATAAAATACAATGATATGCTGAAGTGAATTAATTGAATTTATGTTGAACTTTATTTTATTTTATTATTTTTATTATTATCATTTTTCTTCTCCTTTTTAATTTTTTTGTAAAAACGATTGTTTCCGTTCAGATATATCAGGAGAAAATCAAAAGCAATAAAGGAGGAGCCAAACTCTGCGTAGGTGGATATATCGCAATGTGTGAAAAGCAGGTACCAATTGTATAGAATGCCTAGGAAATATGTAGAATGCCTGACGTTTTTAGGCAAAGTATAAAATATCTGGTTTTTGTGATTATGTTGCATACTTTTCCTAGATATTCTATACATTATGCCAAGAATGACATACAGAATGACAAGAACACTACAGGCAAAGTATCAAAACACGCCTTTATTGGCACTGAACAGGTTTTTGAAAATGAACAAAGAAACTGCGACATTAAATACAGCATGTTCTTACCAGGTAAATACGAAAGCAGAAGTGGCTTTTAATTACTTGTTGCATCAAGGAAGGCTAGAGCACAGATTAAGGATAAAGACAGATGTGCCAAGCCATTGTTAAAAATTGTTGCGCTAAAACCTAGCGGTGTATGGATATAGCAAATGAATAAGTATTTTGTTGCATTTGAGTTTACTGCATGCACCGCTAGATCTAGGCGCAACATTTTTAACAATGGCTTGGCATATCTGTGTTTGCCCTTAATCTGTGGGCTAGAATGCCGTTTTTAATTACACTTACATTTTCTTTTTCACACAAAAACACTTCATGTTTTGGCATATGGTCTTGCACATGCACCTCACGAATCCTTATTGACCGCGTCCTGAGAGGCAGCAACAGATCGGAAATCTATTTCGTGGTCATGGAGGTCTTTAACTCAAATTCTTGAGACAGACAGTGAATTGTGATCGCACACACAGGTAGTTCAAGATTCCATCTGCAGTTCCAAGCCAGTAAAAACAGTCTTATGGCACTATAATAATGTTGACCACAGTACTTTTTTTGACATTTTTTTTTATTTTTCTGGCTTGGCTTACAAAGGTACAATTCAATATCATGACGAGTAATATTCTTTTACTTGTGCGAAAGTTCTTTCAACATTCTTTCGCCTTCCACAGACCCAACGGCCAAATCAGCCCCATGAATACGTCAATTAAATTCAGAGTACATGACATAAAAATGATTAGCGCTGACGTCTTTTTTAACGAGATAAATATTACTTTTGTGAAGAAATTATTAGATGGAAACTGAAGATAATACTCCAAACATAAGATAATGATATTATCAGAATAATGGAAGGAAAAATTTTCGAACCAGGAACCATTAGTATCACGCTCGTTGCCTCTACCAATTGAGCCATCGTGAACATTTTACAGCAAGGCTGTCATCAAGTGTTCTTAAGACTACAAGGTAGTCAAGATGGAGGCCAATGATAGGGCGGACACCCAGCTTGCAGATCGGGAATTCCTTCTTTCCAAACCATTAGAAAAGTTGATGAGCACACTTAAGAAATTATTAAATGGAAACTAGAGATAATGCTCCAAATATAAGGTAATACTGATAATTATCATTACTTTTGTTCTCTCCCACCATAACATCATAACATTTCAGCAGCTAATAGTGCCGTGGTTCCTTCTTAGTAATCGTCTTAACCTTTTTCACATTGTCCACTAATCTTTGGTAGTTATTGGTGAGTAGTGGGAGTATACTATACTCTGACCGCTGGCCCTTTGGCATTGTATAGGTTGCCTAGGAAATGGGTGAAATTTAAACCATTTCATACTTTGCCTAAACACTGTAGTCATTCTATATATTCCCTGGGCATTCTATACAATGCCGGGTTTAACACATATGGTTCAAAATCAGAGAGGTGAAGATTTCACTTCGGAAAAAGATTTTTATATTAAAATTACATGTTAATATTACAACGTGGGGTTTAAAACATAGGTATCATCTGTAATTGTCTGCACCCTGTGAATTCAATGGTAATATTATCAAATTTCCTATTTTATTTTATTTAAAATATACTTCAAAACTCATTTCGGGAACGCGTCCATAAACAGCTTCTTGTAATTCAAACAAATAAAAAAATGCATTAAACTAAACATAGAAAATTATGTCTTGGTAAATAGCTTTATATATCATTTATTTAAACAAAAAATGGGAAACTGTATTTTTATTACTTAAGATTTTCATTTATTGGCTTTTCAAAAGTTGGCCGACAGTTAACACGTCATTTCGTGAACGCAATAAGGGGTTTGGCAAAATGTTTCGAAATAACCGCGCCAGATGGTGCTGGTAAAGATGCACGTGAAGCTTTTTCGACAAGGGAGACAGTATTTGTGTATTTTGTGAATCTATAATTGATTTTGCTGGTTAAGCACCTTTCAGTTTAAAATTTGTGTAGCGTACTTTAATTCCTTATCATTTGGAAACGCCATTATACACTGAGTTAGCAAAACTCATGGGATAGTTACTTAATATCTGGTCGGGCCACCTCTGGCCCTGTGGAGTGCAGCAATACGGCGTGGTAGTGAGTCTGCAAGTCCCTGGTACACTTCTGGAGGCAGTTGACACCAGATAGTCTGCAGAGCCGAAGATAGTTGCTGCCCGTTCGTGGGCGGATGATCCAGTGCCCGGAGCCTGACTTCAACAGCATCCCAGATATGCTCGATGGGATTCATGTCAGGGCTCCGGGCTGGCCAGCTCAGTCGTTGGACCTCTCCTGCATGCTCCTCGAACCATTCGCGGACGACATTGGAGCGATGTGGTGGAGCATAGTCATCTTGAAAGACTGCTACGTCGTCAGGGTGTTGAAATGTCAAAAACGGGTGCAGATGGTCTCCGATGAGTTGACGATACCGTGGACCATTCAACGTTTGGTCCAGGATAACCAGAGGGCCCATTCCAAACCAGGAAAATGCACCCCAGACCATCACTGACGCCCCACTACCCTGCACCACCACCTGTTGGCATGCGGGATCCATCGTTTCGTGAGGTCTGCGCCACACACGGTGCCTCCCATCAGCGTGGTACAGTTGATATCGTGACTCATCTGATCATATGACGTTGCAGAGTCCAGCCAAGATGGTTGGTGGCAAATGCACGCCGGAGTGTCCGATGACGCTGGGTAAGCATTGGCACCCGTGTAGGGCGACGGCTGCCAAACCCGAGGGCATGCAGATTCCGACGGATTGTCCACCGAGAGACGTTTCTAGTGCGGCCAGTATTGAACTGGTCTGTGATTTGCTGCACTGTTGCGCTCCTGTCTCTCTGAATCATTCGTCCCAGGTGTCGCCGGTCACGATCATTCAGGGCAGCTGGACGCCCGGTATGGTGCCTGTTGTGGACTGTGATGCCTTCATCCAGCCATTCCCAATACACCCTGGAGACAGTTGAGCGGGGAAAGCCAAATTCCTGCACCACTGCCGAAATGGAACATCCCATGCGTCGGGCACCTACTATCATACCCCGTTCAAAAGACGTCAACTCGCGACGACGTGCCATTTCTGATTATCCAAGCTCTGATTACCCAACAATTGTATTCCTATGAAATTATAAATGAAAACTGCAGATGATACTCCAATCTTAAGAAAATGATATTATCAGAAAAAATGGAATGAAAAAGACTACCAGGTAGTCAAGATTCGTGGTTCCTGGTGAAAATTTTCCTACCAATTTTTCTGATATCATTATCTTATGATTGGAGTATCCCCAGTTTCATCTCCAGTTTCCATTTATAATTTCTTATATGTGCTCACCAAATGTTTTGATTGGTTGGAAAGGAGAAATTACCGATCTGCAAGCTGGGTGCCCGTCCTATCAGTGGCCTGCATCTTGACTACCTGGTAGTCTCTAAGAACACCGGGTGATAGCCTTGCTGTACCTTCTTCACGTTGGCCCAGGAACCTCTCACGACTGGTAGAGGCAACGAGTGTGATACTCATGGTTCCTGATTTTGTCGTGGAATCTTTCCTTCCATTTTTTTCTGATAATATCAATTGTATTCCTCTCGAAGCAGTGTTGCCAGATGCAGCATTTTTGATGCTACGGTAGCATATTTGAGGCTTAAAAAGAGGCGGTAGCATAATCCGTAGCATAATTGAAATTGTAGCACTTTTGTAGCATATTTTTGCGATTTTGTAGCACTTTTGACAAAATCCAGATACTTGATACATCATCATGACACCAATAGTACTATACCTGCATATTACAAAGCACTTAAGCTAATCGGCTCTTATAGGCAGCACAGTTTGCAGTGATAATAGCATATATACACCCTGAAATTTCTGCATGTTCCCCAGGGCTCTGTCCTAGGCCCTGCACTCTTCAACTTTTTCATCCATGACTTCCCAACCTTTACAAAATGCAAGCTATATCTGTTCGCTGACGACACATCCATCATGACTACTGACTACTTTCCCGCTCATGTGATATCTCGGTTGCAAAATGCCTTACATCAGTGCGAGAAATGGTTTGCTAAGTGGAGACTCAATCTAAATGTTGACAAATGCAAGGCAATGTTCATTACAAAGAAACTTCGAAAACCCCCGAGTCCTCTCTTCCTTTCTGGTAAAGAGAGATCGAATGGGTAAAACATTACAAATACCTCGGAGTGGTAATAGATGCCAAGCTAAATTGGGGCGACCATGTCTCCTACGCCATCAGCAAGACCAAGAATGCAAAATTCACTCTGGTAGCTCTTTTGGGGCAAAACAGCGCACTTGGATTGGGCTGCAAACTCTTGCTATACGTATAGGGTATGCCAGCCTGGGCAACAATATGTAAGTCCAGATGGAAGCACCTCCAAACCTTCCAAAACGTTACCTTGATGACCATTGCTCAACTTGACAGGAGAGTTGCAGCAAATACTTCTATTGCCGATGATTTTGATATACCTCCCATTGGAAATCACGTCCAGTTGCTGGAAAAGCTGCTTCCAAAGATGAAGGACCATCCCAATCCTCTGGTTGCAGGAATTCTTGAGCATCCGCTCACGTTTAGAAGCTTCCTCAGGCATCGCAGGCCTCGTCACATCCTGGACATCAATTTCGACGACATGCAAAAGGTCATCTTTCCCGAATACTGGATCTCCTAGCTCCTCGTGTCCCTTGTCCCTCGTCAATCAACAATCAACTGGATCTCCATCGTCCTGATAGGAAAGGACTCCATCTTATCCTCTGATGACTTAACTAGGTTACATCTGACTTCTTGTCTAGTTCAGTATACTTCCCCTGGTTACTTTCTGGACGAGTACGGCAGTGAAAGTATTGTTTTCGGACCACTCGTTTCGTTTTCCCTGCACTGTTTGATTGTCGATTGTCGCATGGAATTCAGTCGGAACCCATTGCTGCTACTGTACTGCACGACGGCTTCACTCGATGGACGATGCACTTATGTAACTTTGTTTCAAAAAATATGCTTAAATTGTTGTTGCATGATGACAATATTAAATACTCGTGGACCGTTGTGCCTTCATTGTAAAATTCTAATTATGGAACGTATACATAATGATGAAACATGCACATCATTTACACCATCAACTGAAATGTTATCACGTTTTAATAACGATACGTTTCAAAATATTAGTGAAATGAAAATGAAAAGTTTTAATATATTACTAGTAGTTTATTTCTTTTGTGTTTGGCAATCACAGTTGTGATTTATAACAGGCTTATATGTAGCATAAAGCGTAGCATAATTGAGATGGGTCCGTAGCATAAAGTAGCATAATTCAGTTGGCATGGTAGCATTTTACGTTTTCAAAACCTGGCAACACTGTCTCGAAGTCCGAAAGCTGCTTTCTTTAAGCCATTCCTACAAGCATGCAAGCGATCTCTATTGTGTAGTGTTGAGATGAACGATAAGGGAATGCCTCATTTTTATGTAAAATTGGTGAGTCCCATGACTTTTGAGAAAAGTCCTGCAAAGTAATGTATTTGAGAAGTAAAGAAAGATCGTGATTCTTTATTTTTGACTAGAAGAGGTACCCGGCGTTGCCCGGGATAATTACACTTGCACAAACTTTTCCTTTCATTGTTAGTCATGAGATATATATTGTTGGTTAATGCAGTGTGTTTGTGAATTGCGTGCTGATACCATTGTTGATACCTATTGTTGTACCAACTTTGCCTTGCATTGTTGGTCATGAGATATTTCTCATTAATATGCCTTGCCATAACCATGAATATCGATTTTTTATCGATATTTATTATTTTTCCGAAATCTGAGGTAGACAGTGACCTTCCTCATGCTTTAAAGGTCATGAATGCGAAATTTTATCAAGATCGGAATAAAACTGTAGATTTGTATAAAAAACGTACACACAGATCCACAGACCCACACACAGACCCACAGACGCACAGACCCACAAACATCCTTCTTTATATAGATAGATTGTGTAATTGACCAAAAGTCATAATTCCTAAAGTATAATAAAAATTTAATACTGCTGAAAAAGTTTTCTTTGTGTCAATTGTAAAGAATGATCGTAATCATCATTCAGGGAACGCGGCCGTCATTTCCGGGAACGTCGGAAAAAGGGAAATTAAATCAACATTAGTTTATTTATCTTAAATTGTTTGTACATAAATAAATAGATACATTATCGCCCCTTTGCATCATAATCTGAATTGAATATACAGGCTCATAATATAAAAACTAAATTAAAGTTTCGTTTGTGAATTCACACCTAACACGATATCGCGATAAATACTCGTAAAAATCCATATTTCAAAGTTTAAATATTTTGATCAAAAATATTATCTAATTGAGAACTACGTTTTGCTTTACTTTTTTAAAAGGAATAATAAATTAAATTAATTACATCATATTTTATACAATTTCAAAAAGCGTTCCCGAAATGATAATATTTACTTCCATTTCTGTTATTTTATGCCATAACTAAAAAATAAAAAGGTTTTTTGCGTGCCCCTTTTCAGAACCTTTAGAAAACACAAGGCACTATCTATGTAAATTATAAATTAATTTTCTAATGCAGGTTTATTTTTTCAAAAACTGAAAATGCTCACCTCTTTGATTTTGAGCCATATACACTAAATAAGAAAAAATCACAAAATAATTGTTTAATAAGATTTCAAAATTAATTAAAAATTTCTTAATACACCAATAATTTTTAAAATTTGGATTTATAACAATTTTAACATTAATGGCCTAATAAAAATTTTGACATATAGCCTGATAATTATTTTGACATAATTTTGAAAAGGTTAAAGTTACAATTTTCAGTTTGGGGTTGAAAACTTTACTTGGAACCAGGAATTTCTTGGGTAGAACTATAGATAGAAGAAGTCTTTGGACGCCTACTCATGAAATTTTTTGTTATGTTTTCAACCCAAAACTGAAATTTGTAAATTTAATCTTTTCAAAATTATGTCTAAATCATTATCAGGCTATATGTCAAAATTGTTATTAGGTCATTAATGTTAAAATTTTTATTAGACCAAAATTTAAGAATTATTGGTGTATGAAGAAATTTTTAATTCATTTTGAAATCAGTCGCTACTGAATAGCTTAACATGCACTTCCCTAACAAATGGATTGGGCGCAATGGGCCCATAGCATGGCCACCTCGCTCACCGGACCTTAATCCACTGAATTACTATCTGTGAGGACATTTGAAACAAATGGTGTACTTATTAAACTTTGTGATTTTTTATTTACTTTTTTATTAATTAATTTGTTGAAGTTTTTAAAATTCATGAAATTATTTAGTAATCAATACTGTATTTTAAAGAATAATTTAACGATGATTAGATCGCTCCAAGGGTTTACTTGGTCATAAAAGAATTTGATTTGAAAGTATCCGGTTGTTGTGCAGTCAGATTAAGCTTATCAACGATTTGTATAAATTTTTCCTATGATAAATTGGCGCACAGATATAGACGTACGTACTAAAAGAATGATTTTAATTTCAAATTATTACACACGCCTGATTGCTTTAGTAAAGAAAATTTAGTAATCACTAGGCTTATCATGTCAAGCGATATGTTCGTTTACGAGACCTGGCATTAATCAATGAATCAGCGGCGCCAACTTCAAGAAAATATTGGGGGGAGGGGGAAACTTTTGTATACCCATCTAGAAGAATGCCCAAAATAAGAAAGATACTGTGAAAATTTGAGAATACACAAGCTTATTACAAAACGCATAGAAAAATATTGAGGGAGCATGCCCCCCCCCCCCAGTAAAATTTTTTTTGGGGGGGGGCAGAAAGTGTCATGCCCCCTCAAAGTCGGCGCCTATGAATGCTCGATTATTGTAGTGGGCTATTGTGAGTGATGTAGAATACCTCACTTGCGTCTGGACCCTGGAATGGACTCGCATTCTGATTGGCTGTGGGCGACATCATAATCACGTGATGTAGTTTCGTTTCGCAAATTCGTTGTAGGTGTTTAGGTGAAATTTCGCAACCAAGTCTGATAATGTTAACAGTTATGTTTTTTGCGATAAATGTTATAAAGCAAAGAAACACTTGTATGCTCATCAGCGTAAAATTCATAACGTGGAACCTAATGCAGGAAGAGCAATAAAGTGCCCTAAAGAGAAATGCAAGTTTACTTGCAATTTCGTGTCGGCTTTTCGAGATCACGTTGAAATTAGTGTTTTTCCTGAGTAATGAAACATCGATGTTTACAGATATTCGATATAAAGGTGAGCGATTGTTGTAAAATCATCATCGATAGCTCTAACCATCAGCGATGGTTTTTGAAAACAATCGATTGTTCTGTATCCTGGCGCCTGGACCACTCGCGTCTTTCTTTTCACTACACTGTTCGATTGTCGA
>JAHWFO010094781.1:37572-67289 GCA_023313115.1 Rhysida immarginata
TAATATCTTCAAAATTGACGTCAAGAACGTGCCTCGGTTTACGATACTTCGTATGCCAGTTCATATTCAATGAGTTCTTCAGTATTCCATTCACAAGGTTATTGTCGTGAGTCTTCATCTTCTGTATCATAATCAAAAGGAGATCCTGTATAAACTTTCCGATATGGGCCATGTTTAAATCCATGTGGATGGATTGATTTTTCACCGTCCTTCTGTCCAGCTGAGCAATGGTCCTCAGGGTAACATTCTGGAATGACTGTAGTTCACTCCATCTGGTTTTACAGATAGTCGCCCACGCAAGCATGCCATAGAGGAGTACGGTCCGGATAATCGATTTGTACAGAAGTAGCTTGTTGTCAATGCTGAGGACGCTGTTGCGACCCATGAGAACTATGATACTGTACTTAGCCCTCTTCGCTTTGTTCAAAGCATAGGACATATGCCGGTTCCATGAGAGTCTTGAGTCAATGATAACTCCCAGATACTTGTAGTTGTCCACCCAGTCCAGTTTCTTATTGAACAGAACAAGAGAATCTGGGGGACGCTTGAGCTTCCTATTGAGGTACAAAGCCTTGCACTTTCCGACGTTAAGGTTCAACTTCCAGCAGTTAAACCAGTCTTCGAACTGCTTCAAGGCGCACTGCAGCCGAGTGATAACGTGAGCCGGCTGGTGTGCCCATGTCATAATGGCAGTATCATCCGCATAAAAATACAGATTACAATTGTCGGATTTCGGGAAATCATGTACAAAGTAATTAAATAGCACAGGCCCGAGGACAGAACCCTGAGTGACACCGGCCTTTACAACACGGGGCGTGGAAAGATTTTCTCCAACTTTGGCTTGATAAGATCTGCCGTCAAGAAAGGATTTCACCAACAAAATCAAATCGGCAGGAACCCGTCTCTGATCATTTTGTAGACAAGGCCCTCATGCCACACTTGGTCAAAAGCATTACCGACATCGAGAAATACCACCCCACAGTACCTGGAGAGGTTCAGGGGAGTGCTCAGGTCTTCAACGAGCCTCCATATCTGCATCGGACAAGAGTGGGCAGCACGAAATCCAAACTGCTCTTCCCGAAAAAGGTCATTTGCTAGACAGTGATCTTGGAATCTGACGAGAATCGTTTTCTCCAACACTTTGGACATCATGGGTAGCAGGCTAATAGGTCGGTAACTCGCCGGAATTGCAGGATTTTGCTCCTGCTTGGGGATACTCAACACAATAGATTGCTTCCAAGCCACAGGGAAGTAAGAAAATTTCCAGCAGACGTTAATGATATTAGTGAGATAGTCAATAAATTTCTTCGGGAGATTTATAAGGGCGTTAGTACTCACCTTGTCTCTTCCTGGAGCCTTCTTTTTCAGTTTACGATGGTGGCGACCTCTCTAGCCTCGATGCTGTTCTTCGTTAAATGCTGTGGGACTTAACCAAAGTTGACAATACCTTTTTCCACACGCTGAGACATAATTTGGCTCTCGGGCTTATCGTTGGTAGGAGTAACAAACTGCATTTCCAGTGAATCTGCAATGACTTGGGCCTTGTCCTGATCAGTTTGCACATAGTCACCTTGTGGAGTACGTAGTGGAGGAAGCGTATCATTCTTCCTCTTCTGTAAAGCTCTGACCATACTCCAAATGGAATTGTCGCGAGCCGACAAGCTTTTGAGTTTTTCATTCCATCTAGCGTCGCGAAGCTCTTTTATCTCCTCTTGAACTCTTCGCACTAACCTGTTGTACTTGGTTTTGAGCCAAGGTTCACGAAAGCGTTGCCAAAGTCTACGGGTCCTGTTTCTTTCAGAAATAAGGCGTTGGATTCCAGGAGAGAGTTGGATACGATGAGAAGGTTTATTCTCTGATGGATACTTACTGATTTCTATGGCACTGTGAATACATCTGGTGATGTCATCAACAAGTTGATCGATGTCCTCTGTACAGTAAGCAACGTCGGGATGGTAGCCATAGTCCTTAAGAATATCTTTGTAGAGCTTCCCGTCTTGATAATGTACGAGTTCCTCTCAGAAATTTTTGTCAACATTGTCAAAGTTCAACGCCACAGGCTTGTGGTCAGAAGAAAGGTCATCAATCGTGAAGATATTGTACGGTTTGAAGAAACCCTTCAAGAGCGAGATGCCCAAAACGTCACTACTAGGGGAGTGGTCGCAGTAGTAGGTGTCCTCCACAGGTCCAGCAGCGATGATATCATCTCTACCTTGTAAGGGAGAAATCCGTTCGCTTCACTCTTAAATATCACAAACCTTAACAATCACGTGTTACTGCCAATGTTTGCCTTTTTCAAATCTCATTGGTTCTCTATAATTTTGAATTTGGTCATGTGTTGTCACAACGATATTGTTTCGAAAATCGTGAAGCCGCCACGCTTTCCTGTGGCCGGGAAAAACCATGGATCACACCACCGTGTGGCTTCCTTTTCTCACGCCAGCTAAAGGTCAATGTTTATGATCAGCTTTTCAAAAGGAATTCTCAACAAAACGTACGCTTTTTTGGGAGTTTTTCACAAACAATGTGCAAAATGCTCACAGAACAAAAGGGTTTCTAATAAGAAAATCTAATTTAGCACCCCGCTCTCTAAATCACTGCCCCACTAGTCGATCTTGGATTGAGATAATCGAATAATAAAGAATAAAGGGGACTCAAAACTTGAATGTTAACTTACTAATATTCAATGTGGTGACTTCAGTCGCCACAACTGAAAACACGATACAGCAAAACTTTACTATCTTTGCGGGCAGTTAGACCCTTTTCACTCGTCATGCATTAATTGCAACTGCTACAGTAGAAATCAGTTGTTTATTATACAGTATTTTGCATAAAAATATGCATATTATATTTGGTAGAAAATGTGCTTCAAGATATTACAACAAATTTTCGTTAAAGGCAAACATAAACTTTTAATTCCTTGAATTTAGCTTTCAATTTACGAGGCGCATCCAGAAAGTAAGTTTCCCTATTTAAAAAAAAAAAAAAAAGAACTCACAGGAACATATTTATTGGCAACAAGTACAGCAATGTTTTAGCTATTTTTCAACATAGCCACCTCCAGAATTGAGACACTTGTCGTATCGTGGGATCAACTTTTGTATCCCCCTGTCGTAGAACTCTGCCGCCTGTGAATGGAACCAGCGTGTGACAGACGTCTTCAGCTCTTCGTCGTTGCCAAAACGCTCACCGGAGGACAGGAATTTCTTGAGATGCAAGAAAACGTGAAAATCGCTGGGAGCAAGATCAGGGCTGTAGGGTGGATGATCAAACAACTCCCAGCCAAATTCCGTCAAAACAGCTGCTGTGCGTCGAGCCGTATGTGGACGAGCATTGTCATGGAGGAGCACAACACCTGCAGTAAGCATTCCACGCCTCTTGTTTTGTATGGCACGTCGCAATTTCCGCAGTGTTTCACAGTAACGGTCAGCGTTTACTGTTTCACCACGTGGAAGGAAGTCAATGAGCAGAATGCCCTTCCTGTCCCAGAACACCGTGCACATCACTTTCCGTGCCGACAGCGTCTGTTTGAATTTCGTCTTGACCGGAGATCCACTATGCCGCCAATGCATTGACTGCTGCTTGGTTTCTGGGGTGATGTGCGAAATCCAAGTCTCATCGCCCGTGACGATCCTGTCGAGGAACTCGTCGCCGTCATCGTGATACCGTTGCAGAAATATCAGTGCTGCTCCTAAGCGTTGAATTTTGTGTTCGGGTGTCAGGTTTTTCGGCACTCACCTGGCACACAATTTTTTGAACAGCAGGTGCTTAGTGACAATCTCATGCAACAAGGATCGCGATATCTGCGGAAAATGGGTATTCAGCTCCGTAATCGTGAAGCGAAGGTTCTCCATCACGCGCTGCCGCACAAGCTCAACAAGATCATCATTGATGAGGGATGGTCGCCCACTGCCGTCTTCATCATGGACACTTTGACGACCTTTGGAAAACTGCCTATACCAGCGACGCACCATCTGCTTACTCATGATGTTCGGCCCATAGACCTGACAGAGCTGACGATGAATTTCAATTGGCGCAATGCTTTGTGCATTCAAGAACTTTATCACCGACCGAACCTCGCAGGCGGCGGGAGAAGAAATAAGAGCTTCCATTTCGGACCATTGCTACCACGCTACTGGCACGAGGCGGGACCTGTCCGGCTGGCATATGATTGATAAGTCATAGATCTGTTACGCATGCGCAATTGACACGGCTAATTACGTTTACTTTAAAGGGGAAAACATCGGGAAACTTACTTTCTGGATGCGCCTCGTACTTAAGTTGAAGATTGCGAAAACTTAAACATTACTTATTAATGTTAATTTATTTATTAATTAACTAATTTTACTTTAATTTGAGGTGTTGATTCAGGCAACATTTCCTATAAAGAAAGCCGAACAACTGAAACGTCATGCATTGTTACATCATTATATTTCGACCATTGTTAATCGTATTTCTACCAACAACAAGCCCTAAAATTGTTCTTATGATGTAACAATGTATAATGTTTCAGTTGTTTGGCTTTCTTTTTATAGGTCATCCAGCCAACGCCACCTAAAGAGAAAGCCTGAGCGCGGAAACGTCATACATTGTTAAACGTCATAAGTAGTCATCCTTAATCGCGTTTCTACCAATAATAAGCCCTAAATTATGACTGGCTATGATGATGTAACAATATATGAAATTTTCGCGCTCAAGCTTTGAGTAGAGGTGGTGTTGATCCAGCCATAATTTGCGCGAAATAAGAGGCGCATTCGGCAAGTCAGAAATCTCGCCAGACGCTGTTGGGTAAACTAGTAAATCTCGCCACCTCGCGCGCGTGATCTTGTTCGGCAAGTCAGAATTCTCGCAAGAATCTAACCTACCAAGCAAGTAACTATCTTCCTTACTAGCCTGCACTTTCTAGCCGATAGCAACATGGCGACCTCCGCATATATGATGTGTATCAAAAATTGTATTATTAATAAATTATGACTATTATTATAACACGAATAGTATATTTAATACATTAATAATTAAATCATTTAACATCGTTAATGAATGAAAATAACATTAAATTAATATAAGATTACACTTAGAACTTTAATCAAGAACAGATCCCCCCCCCCCCCTTATCTGTTCTGACTTTAATTTATTTATTCACGTGTGATTATTATTATAACTTTTATATAATTTTAATAAATCATGTCTATAAAAATTGTAGGGTTAGTAGGCAAAGAAACACTTGGAAATATTATTTGAATAATTATTTATTTATTATTAATTATTTCCTTTCCAATTTTTACTAGAAACGGCAATAAAAATTCGAACAACGCCATTTTGATTAGCCGGACTTGCGAGGCAAGCTGTTCTGTAAATCTGCAAAAAGAATTTCTGTTCTCAGCAAGAAGTCATGTGACTACGCTAGTTTCTTCTCGCGATAAATCTAACTTGCCGAATGCGCCTACGATGTACAGTACATGTTAATTCTTATGTATTGTTTAATTTTTGTGGTAACAATGTCCAGTAATTGAAACGGCCATCACATTTTGCGCAAAGTAAGGCTGGATGGACTATAAAAGGTGTTGTTTCAGGCCTGGTAGTTTCTTGAAGGTCGTACAGCAACTGACGAAAAAGATAGGTGACGGCACTGTAAAGTTACCTGACATTGTATTGTCTGAGCAACAATTTTTATTTTAACTCTTTACTACAAGAGATATTACAAAACTTAATGGAAGTATGGTTTGAAAAAATCTTTTTTTCCTCTTAATATTAATATGTTGTCATTTTTTTTTCTGCGGTGGCAGGCCTGGCGAAATAATCATATCACCATTTCAATTTATCTTTTCGAAACAGGATTTTTAAAATTGATTTCAGTGAAAAAAATATTTGAGTTGGGTTAACAAGAATATAGGCTATCACTGTTAGTGTTCGGCCAATTAAGATAGGAGTAGATATTAAGCTGATAATTTTGGTAATTAATAATATTGGAAAATTTATTTTAGTGTTCGGCCAATAAAATTTATATTAGTGTTCGGCCAATTAATAATATTGGAAAATTTATTTTAGGTAACATTTCATAAGACTTTGTGTAGAGAAGGTTATTTGCCAATTTTATTAAATACTACAATCGTTATTTTCCTAATAATGTCCGCTTCAAATTCAGCTAAACAAATTTTGTAATATTTTAATTGATTATAATTATATGGGTAGTTAATAATCGAACAATTAGTTTAAAACCTCAGAGTTAAATTCTAATATATTGTTATATTTAAAATTTGCTATATTACAAAATAGAATTTTCCCTGAATATTTTATATAATGAAAGCTTAAGACAACAAACGCAACTGTTAATAACAAATGACTGGTGAAGTAATGGATTAAAAGTTTCTAGAGCAACAGTTGCACAAGCGTCCCATTCGAAATGATTGACACGATTTTTTCCATTTGTCAACTTTAGAGCATGCAAAAAATCGTATTAGACCCTATGGTAATTTATTTGTCCCATCCCACGCTTACGTCATCGAGAAATTTTGCGAGGCGCTGATCAATAACAAAAACAAAATCCCCTAAAAATATGTTGTTGCGGATGCGATTGTGTTTTTCATTCGGGAGTGAATCAGCTGTTTTATTAGTTGTTGTCGTTCTAGACAAAAGGTTCTTTATCCCTGCTCTTGTAATGTTCACCCTCTCCCTTCCACCTCCAAACTTCGCCTTTCATCCTCTCAGATCTGTAAAAAAAAAGGGGAAAAGAAAAAGTCTTCCCATTAAATCAACAACAACAACAATGACGACGACCGCAAAAAGGAAGTTTTTAAAAAACTTACGAGCACAGGGTGGAAAAAAGGCATTCAAAAAGATTCGAAGGGGGTTCACCAAGCAAGGGGAGGATGAAAGTGAGCGTTGTAAATAATAACAATCGCAGCACGTGCAAGCATGCTCTGGACATCTGACTCAGTCAACCGCCTCCCACCATGTCACTAAAGCAGAAGATTTTTTATCCTACGCTTTGTAGTTTCAATGGAAGCGGAAAGATTGGGAAGATTAAAAAGAATATTTTGGAGAAAAAAATTGGGGAGGGGCAGGAACAAAAGCGCAGCGCCAGCATCATTACACACCCATCGAAGCAATTACGCGAGCCTGACGTCACAGATAAACAGCGTCCTTTGTCTCTGCCTAGTCGCCGCAGCAGAAAGGAGGTGGTAGGATAGAAGCAAAAATTTAAAAATAAGAAAAAAGAAAACAAACAAAAGCAGGAGTTGCATTAGTATTCAGTCAGAATATCTTCCTCGCAGTATTTAGATAAAATTACTCTACATTATAAAATTAAGTCTTTATTACTAATTACAACCGTTGAAGAAATTAACTAATAAGTTTAATCAATAATAAAACATTACAAATACATCCACTAAAATAATAATTTAATAAACTTAAAACAATAAGAATGAAATTTTCTCACACTTTTATTGATTTCATCAAAACCAATAAAAGTTTATACCATATTATTCAACACTAATACTAAAATACCATATTATTCAATACTAAGCTTAATACTCCAATTTTCGTTGGACATATTATAATAACTTGAAAAACTGGCTGTAATGTTGGCGATCATATGGAGTGGACAAGAAATTGTTATCATCGTGCCTGCAAATTTCTAAATGTCATAGGTATACAAAGAGGCAGTTGCAACAGCAAATAAAAAGAGCCTATTCCTGATACTGGAATTGGTTAATAGAAGGTTTGCATTTCATTAAATCAGTGCGATCAGTTGAGTAATCATAGAGAGTTAGAGGTTGGTAACGCTAAAGCTTGAAGATCCCAATATAGTTCACTTCTAGATAATGAGTCAAAAGCTTTAGAGATGTCAGTTTTGGTGATCAGGAAATTCGGTCCTTGACTGCAAACTGTAGAAGCCACCATATAAAATCAGGGAGAAAGCCTGGCCTGCTCTCCTGCTGTCGTAAGAGAGTTCTCAGCCGTAAGTATGTTACGAAATCACAGAATACAATTTTCTCAACAACTTTAGTTATGTAAAGTAAAATTTATTAAGTGCAAAACAAAATGGTATTGGATGCAAGGATAGAAATGGTGAAGGTAATTTGTAAACTGGGTTGAACTTCCAAATTTAAAATTCGGTACGATATTTGGTACGATGTTTAGGAAACTTCATACATATAATGAAATACACTGAGTGGCGCCGCCCCTAGTAGCTATAACAGCACGAATTCGCCGTGGCATGGATTCAATTAGCCGCTGGAAGCATTGTTCCGTGATGTTTCTCCATGCGGATGTAACAGCTGCTCCCAGTTGATGCTTATTGGATTGTGGTTGATCCATGCCTCGAATAATCCCAAAGATGTTCGATTGGGTTCAAATACGGGAACTGTGGTGGCCAGAGGAGTAAATTGAATTCATTATCGTGCTGCTGGAACCATTCCATGACGATACGAACCTTGTGAAGCATTATGGAGCATTATGCAGCATTGTCTTGCTGGAAGCATACTTCCAATGGGGGAAACACAGCAGCCATGAAGGGATGAACGTGGTCGGCCACAATATTCAGGTAGTCCTGACCATTAAGGCGTTGATCTACAGGTATCAGCGGACCAAGAGTATGCCAGACCATTACAGAGCCTCCACCAGCCTGAACAGTGGAAACCATATTCTGCGTCGGCCTTTTGCATGATGCAATATGAAACGGGATTCATCCGACCAGCAGACCTTTTTCCAGTCTTCGATGGTCCAGTCGTCGTTGGTGATCACGGGCAAATTGGAGAAGTTTTTTTGCGGTTTTTGGGTGGAGATCAAAGGTACCCGGATTGCTCGTCGGCTGTTGTAGCCCATCTTTTCCAATGTATGGCGTGTAGTGCATTCAGAGATGTTATTCTGTGGCCTGGTGTTTACTCCACGGCTAGTTGATGAGTCCTGACGTTTCTATTCACACGAACAAGCATTCCCATCCTACGCTCACCCCTTGGATGGACGAGTCGTTTGCGACCACAGGCTTGTCTCTGGCTGGTTGTTTTTGGTTGTTTAACCAATCCTGGTAAAACTTGAAATGGTTGTTCGGGAAAAGCCTAGAAGACGTACGGTTTCGGAAATACTCAGTCCACCTCGCCGGGCACCAACTATCATCTCGCGCTCGAAGTCGCTCAGATCCTTTGTTTTCCCCATGGTGACGGTCAACCCACTTGCAATTCACAAGTGTATTCTCGCTTTATATTGGTACCGATTGTCATGTGACCAACCTGATACGTAGTATTGCTATGCCAACGGATTTGCATAGTCATGGGTGTTCCTAATAAACTGGATTCAGTGTATGTAAACAATGTGGATACTGTGGCGTCTGGTACGGCATAGAGTCCCTGTAAGTAAAGGCATAGGGTTCCTATAAGGAGAGTGGCGGCATCTCGGGCCGTTGGTCATGTTTTTCCCAACGAAACAATTGGCAGAGGTACAATTTACGATATTTTTCAGCTTATTAAGAAGAAATGTAAAGATGACTAATGCTGGTTAGCCTATCAAGCTTTTATTTGTACATTAGATAAATCAGGTTAAATAAAAGCACATTAACGTTTCAGCACATTATTTGATCAGCTGATAGCAAGTTCGAAAACTGTTTTTTTTTCACCTTTTCAGCAAAAAGGAAAACCAAAAGCGAATACCAAAAGAGTTTATATTTAGTAATCTGGGAAAGAAACGTTGCCAATGTCTTCAAAATTGATATTCAGAACGTGTCTAGGCTTTCAGTACTTTGTACGCCACTTCATCTCCATCGAATGCCTCAGGATCCCTATCATCAAGTCATTGTCGTGATTCTCAATCTTCTGGAATATATTCTTGAGTAGGTCCTGGATGTACTTCCCAATATGAGTCATGTTGAAGTCGTCATGGATTGAATGATTTTTCGCAGTTCTTCTATCCAATTGGACAATAATCCCTCAGAGTAATGTTCTGAAATGATTGGAGCTCCTTCCAACTACTTCTGCAGATAGTTGCCCATGCTGGCATGCCATGCAGCAGGATAGTCCTAACGAATGTCTTGTAAAGATGAAGTTTATTGTCAATGCTGAGGTTGCTGTTGCGTCCCAGGAGGGCTAAGATGCTGTATTTAGCCTTTTTCGCCTTGTTCAGGACGAACGATACGTGACGATTCCAGGTGAGCCTTGACTCTATGACAATACCAAGGTACTTGTAATTATCAACCCAGTCGAGTTTCCTGTTGAATAACACGAGAGAACCTGGAGGACGTTTCCATTTTTTGTTAAAGTACATTGCTTTGCATTTCCCTACGTTCAAGTTAAGTCTCCAGCAGTTAAACCATTTTTCAAAACTCTTCGAGGCATTTTGTAGTTGAGTGATAACGAGGGAAGGCTGGCGCGCCCCAGTCATAATAGCAGTGTCATCCGCGTAAAAGTACAATTTGCACAAAATAGTTAAAGAGGATAGGCCCTAAGACAGAGGCCTGTGGAATTCCGGCCTTGACTGTGTGGGGAGAGGAGAGATTCTCACCAACCTTATTCTGATAACTCCTATTGGTAAGAAAAGAACGAACCATCGATATCAAATCAGGCGGGAAATCATCTCTGATCATTTTGTAGATTAGCTCTTTATGCCATACTTGATCAAAGACTGGAAAGGTTCAGGGGAGTGCTCAAGTCTTCAAACGAAAGCCAAAGTGGTCCTGCCGAACTAGTTCTTTAGCGATACAGTGGTCTGGAACCTGGAGAGGATCGTTTTCTCCAGAAATTTAGAAATTGATGGGAGCAGGCTAATAGCCTGTAGCTTACAGATACAGCTGGGTTTTGCTCCTGTTTGGGGTTAATTCCAGAGCGTCGGGAAGTAAGAAAACTTGTAGCAGTCATTAATTAGGGACGTGATATCTTCAATAACGTTCCTCGGGAGATTCTTTAGGGCAGTATTTCTTATCTTGTCTTTTGCAGGAGCCTTCTTTTTCAGTCTCCACATGATAGTGTTGATCTCACAAGTCTCAATTCGGATCTGCGACAGACATTGGGGGCCTTCTATAGAAGCTGATAATGCTATCTTCCACACGCTGGGTCACGATTTCACTTTCGGGATTGTTGTTGTCGGGAGTTACAAACTACATCTCCAGCGAGTCTGCAATGAACTTGAGCTTTGTCATGATCGCTTTGGACATAATCGCCATCTGGGGTGAGAAGTGGAGGAAACATAGCGTTCTTCTTCATCTGCAAGGCTCTAACCATGCTCCAGATATTTATCACGGGTCGACAGGTTTTTAAGCCGATCATTCCATCTGGCGTCGTGAAGATCTTTGACTTCTTCATGAACCTTACGCACAAGCCTGTTGTACTTTGTTTTGAGCCACGGTTCTCGATAGCGCTGCTACAGCCTACGGATCCTGATGGTTTGCTCTCTGATGGGTAGGCGCAAGCATTAAGGGCACTGATGATAAATACGCTTTGTGATGATATCATCACTCTGATAGATGTCATCCTTGCTGCATGCAGCGTCGAGACAGGTGGCCCTTGAGTATGTCTTTGTAGAGCTTCCAGTCATGCAGAAAAACTTGGAATTTAAAAATCTATTTAAAGGCGAACTAAAAAAAACGCGGATAGGTACAGAGTTAAAAAATCAGTGAACAATTATCAAAAAGTGACAAAACAACTAAAAGATAAAGACGTATTCTTTCTAAAAGATGATAAAACCAATCATACAGTTCTACTTGATAAAAAGATTATGTTGATAGTGTGCAAAAACTATGTATGTAAAATTACAAAAAAATCCATTAAAAAGTTTAATTACTAAAACAAACGAGTGCATAAAACACTGCAAAACCATATTCAAAGATATTGGAATTCAACAGTTATTGCCCATTAACCCAGTATATATTGCTTACCGAAAACTCATAAGGTGGGTAGTAAATGGAGGCCTATAGTAGACAACATAGATTCACCAACCCATTTACTATCCTAATTCATTCTCAAAAACTTCCTATTGAAAATGAACTTACGTGGATATGACTTTGCGATTAAAAACAGTACAGAACTCTGTGAGAAACTTGTTAACCACCAAATCTCAGAAGATGACGTACTGATATCATTCGATATTGAATCTAAAGAAAATGAGTTCCCTTTGGGAGTAGTCTGGGAGGTTATGCTAGTAATGAATCTCATCGTTTATAATAATGTGTTCTCGTTTAATGGTAAATGGTAATCGCATGGGGAGCAGCATTAACCCGTTTCTTGCCAATCTATAAGCCCAAAACCTAGAAAACCGCGAATTAACCGAATTCAAGTAATTTCCTAAACTTTGGCACAGGTAAGTTGATGACGTTATTGCCATCTTGAACACAAAAGAATACGTGGTTAAAACCCTCATTAACGACCTCAACGGTCTGTGTTCCAGAATAAAATTCACCAATGAAATGGAAAATAACGAGAGGCTGCCATTCTTGGACATAATGATTATAAGGACCAACAACAAAGTGACTTACGACAGTTACCCTAAAAATAATTTCGTTCCAAACTTTATCAAGGCGGACTCTAATCATTGTCACCCACAAAAGTTGGCAGCATTCCAGCACATGGTACATAGAGCCCATACACTACCATTGGAAGAGAAAAATCCTAAGAGAGAGCTGGAATCAGTCAAAAACTACGCGTACATTAAAGGATGTGATAAGAAATTTTAGACAAGTTATCCAGAAATGTTAAAAAACGACAACGTTGAAAATACCGCCACACTCAGAGATAGAAGAGACAAAAAAAAGTTTTTTGGTGCTTCCCTATACAATTGAACAGAAGTCTAGAAAAACTTGCTAAGGAGTTGGCTTTTCAGTGACCTACAAAAGTAAAAACACGTTCAAAAAATTGGTAGGAGGACCTAAGGACCAGATACCGTTGGAAGACAGACCTGGTATTTACAAACTACCTTGTAGTTCTTGTGAAAAAGTATACTATGTACAGACGAAGAAACATAAATAAGAGAATTAGTGAGCATATAGCCTGCATAAGAAACGGAAAATTTGCTGTCTCCGGCTTCGCGGTACATATCTTAGACCAGAGACATAATTTTGATCCAAAAAAATTTAAAGTGCTACGATAGCACAAAAATCCAAGACTGCTAAACTTGCTGGAATACTTTTAAATCACCAATGAAGAAAACTCCAAGTTACTCAACAGTGACGGGGGCCCGATGATGGTTTCTGATTGGATGGACGTGGCTAAATACCTTAAAAAAAGTAACTTGAGGTGTTTTTCATTTGTCAGAATTGTTTGGACTTGACAATTTCACATTCCTGCGATTATATACATGTAAAATTTACTGGATTGGTTACTCTATGCTGTAAAAATTTTCTGATTTGACCCTTTGTAAGAATCCCTATTATAAAAGCTGAGCTAAGTACTGATTCTTCGTCCTAAAGCCGTTCTTTTGCACACACCTAGCGGCGAGGTTACTCCCCCCCCCCCTGGTTCTATACATTTATATATGATGGCTTCGTCCAAATTAACCAAGTTGAAGTCGGCTAAAGAGCATTTGCTAGTGGCGGATGGTAAAACTGTGCCCTGCGAAAAGGCCTACCGGGATGCCTGCTTGGATGCTAGGTTTGCTGCTTTTGACCTAGTGTTCAACGAAATGTTAGAAGCCCTCCGGGATGAAATAAACGCTAAGTATAGTGCAGTGGAGGAAAAAGTCGAATCCCTACACAAAAGTTTTGAGGAGAAGTTCGAAGGTATCAATAAGGAAATTAAGGACTCTCGTAGGGATGTTATTGACAAGATAAGCGAACTTAAGGAAGCCTTTGGGAAATGCTCCGGGACTCCGAAGGCAAGAAACTCAACGGAAGATAATCCAGTTGATAACAGCAAGGTAAGTAATGTCTTAAAAACTATTTCCTCTTCTAATAGTATGGAGTCTATGGATATAATAGAAAATAGTGACTGTTCGAGAAACGGTGGCCGTAAGAGAAGTCACTCTGACGGAACTGATGAAGAAGTGGATGACAGTCCCTGGATTGGTGTCACTAATGAAAAATTCAGAAAAGGCACGAGGATCGATAACCTAAAGACCGTCTCCAGAGTAAACGAAGAAGTCGTCAGCGCGTCTAGAATGAGGAATCTGAAGAATGGACAAGGTCGCTCGGCTAATGAAGACCATAGAATCACGAAGAGGTATGTACCGCCGATTATCGTGCGGACTCATGGCGTCCCGTTTAAGACGATTTTAACTGAGCTCGAGAAGTATGTTCCAGTGGAAAAGATCACCGTTCATACGGGCAGAGCTGAAACCGTCAAAGTTAAATGTGAAGACGAAGAAACGGTTTATAACGGAGGATTTCTCTTCGCGTAATAAATACACGTTTTCCCTTAGCTTCACATGTAGAGGTTTTGTCTTCGCGTAATACATACACGTTTTCTCTTAGCTTCATATTTAGAGGTTTTGTCTTCGCGTGATACAGGTTAGTCTCTGGAATTAAGTCTGATAATATTTTAAAAATTCAGCATCATCAACTGAAGTCGGAGAAGGTCTTGAAATACGTGATACGTTATGTGTATATTACGTATGACCTCGATGACTTCCAAGAAGACCTAAAAAGAGCCAACTACTTCCCGGAAAAATTAATTCGCTTGAGGAAAGCCAAAGGATCCATTGATATGCCGATGGTTTTGGTTCTGCTCCCGAACTCCGAACACAACCAGTCATTGAAAAACATAACACGTATTGGGCCGCTTGCAGTAACAGTGGAGGCCTTTCGAGGGAACAAGAAGCCAATCGGACACGTATCCATAGGCTGCACTTCGGACACGTATCCATGGGCTGCACGGAAGATCCTCGTTGTAATAAATGTGCTGAGGGGCACCAGTCAAGAGACTGCCCCAGGATCAAAGGACAAGACCCCCCAAAGTGCATCAGATGTGGTGGACAGCACACCTCAAGTTACACGAAATGTCCAAAATACCCCCAGGTTCAAAGGATGCCTAGTTCTAAAATGACAGTAGGCAAATCCTATGCTGCTGCTGTGTCTACGCCGGAAGATAAAGTCCTCAACATTAACGACCTACCAGTGTGTATAAGCAATTAGGACATATCTTTCATCTGTTTTCTAATCTAGGCAAAAGTTACCCACAGTTGAGTGGGCTCCTTACGACCAACTAATTTTAGTATGGCTGCACAACGTTATACTGTAATCAACAAAGGTGAACTTCGGTGCGTGATAGGGAACGCTAGGGGCATTCCCCGAAAGCGTATCGAGTTTCACAATTTTCTGTTAAAGCAAGAAATCGACGTTGCTTTCCTGTGTGAAACTCATCTCAAACCAAGCCAAGACTTCAAGCTACCTGGCTATTGTGTGTACCGTAAGGATCGAATGGCTTCAAATGCTGCAAGATGTGCTTCTGGGGGCGCTGCGATCATCATTAAGAAGGGAATTCAACACCAAGAATTAGTCTCCAAGTCTTATGCAGGTATGGAATCGGCCTCCATCATTATCAATGACGTCTCCTGTGGTGAAGTGAAGTTCGTGGTAGTCTACAATTCACCTAAACATTATCTTGACATTAGTGAGCTTGATGAACTATTCAGTGGTGACACTCCAGTCGTCCTAGCTGGAGACCTAAATGCCAAACACCCAAGCTGGAACTCCAGAACGCAGAATTACAACGGCATGATTCTCTATAGGTACATACAAGGTAGAGATGATATCATCGCTGCTGGACCTGTGGAGGAAACCTACTACTGCGACCACTCCCCTAGTAGTGACGTTTTGGACATCTCGCTCTTGAAGGGTTTCTTCAAACCGTACAATATCTTCACGATTGATGACCTTTCATCTGACCACAAGCCAGTGGCGTTGAACTTTGACAATGTCGACATAAATTTCCGAGAGAAACTGATACATCATCAAGACTGGAAGCTCTACAGAGGACATCAATCAACGTGTTGAATACATCACCAGATGTATTAACAGTGCCATAGAAGCTAGTAAGTATCCATCAGAGAATAAACCTCCTAATCGAATCCAACTCACTCCTGGAATTCAACGCCTAATTTCTGAAAGAAACAGAACCCGTAGACTATGTTAACGCTATCGTGAACCTTGGCTCAAAACCAAGTATAACAGGCTAGTGCGAAGAGTCCACGAGGATATAAAAGAGCTTCGCGACGCTAGATGGAATGAAAAACTCAAAAGCTTGTCGGCTCGCGACAATTCCATTTGGAGTATGGTCAGAGCTTTACAGAAGAGGAAGAATGATACGCTTCCTCCACTACGTACTCCACAAGGTGACTATGTGCAAACTGATCAGGACAAGGCCCAAGTCATTGCAGATTCACTGGAAATGCAGTTTGTTACTCCTACCAACGATAAGCCCGAGAGCCAAATCATGTCTCAGCGTGTGGAAGAAGGTATTGTCAACTTTGATGAAGTCCCGCAGCATTTAACGAAGTACAACATCGAGGCTGGAGAGATCGCCAACATCATAAGGAAACTGAAAAAGAAGAAAGTCCAGGAAAAGACAAGGTGAGTAATAACAACTTTATTGCCTTTCTCACCAATATCATTAGCGACTGCTGGAAATTTTCTTACTTCCCTGTGGCTTGGAAGCAATCTATTGTGTTGAGTATCCCCAAGCAGGGGCAAATCCTGCAATTCCTAGATTGCTACCCTCGATGTCCAAGGTGTTGGAGAGAACGATCCTCGTCAGATTCCAAGATCACTGTCTAGCAAATGACCTTTTTCGGGAAGAGCAGTTTGGCTTTCGTACTGCCCACTCTTGTCCGATGCAGATATGGAGGCTCGTTGAAGACCTCAGCTCCCCCCTGAACCTATCCAGGTACTGTGGGGTGGTATTTCTCGATGTCAGTAAAGCTTTTGACCAAGTGTGGCATGAGGGCCTTTTCTACAAAATGATCAGAGACGGGTTTCCTGCCGATTTGATTTTGATGGTGAAATCTTTTCTTGACAGCAGATCCTATCACGCCAAAGTTGGAGAAAATCTTTCCATACCCCGTGTTGTAAAGGCCGGTATCCCTCAGGGTTCTGTCCTCGGGCCTGTGCTATTTAATTACTTTGTACATGATTTCCCGAAACCCGATAATTGTAATCTGTATTTTTATGCGGATGACACTGCCATTATTACATGGGCACACCAGCCGGCTCACGTTATCACTCGGCTGCAGTGCGCCTTGAAGCAGTTCGAAGACTGGTTTAATTGCTGGAAGTTGAACCTTAACGTCGGGAAGTGCAAGGCTTTGTGCCTCAATAGGAAGCTCAAGCGTCCCCCAGATTCTCTTGTTCTGTTCAATTAGAAACTGGACTGGGTGGACAACTACAAGTATCTGGGAGTTATCATTGACTCAAGACTCTCATGGAACCAGCATATGTCCTATGCTCTGAACAAAGCGAAGAGGGCTAAGTACTATATCATAGCTCTCATGGGTCGCAACAGCGCCCTCAGCATTGACAACAAGCTATCTCTGTACAAATCGATTATCCGGACCATACTCCTCTATGGCATGCCTGCGTGGGCGACTATCTGTAAAACCAGATGGAGTGAACTACAGTCATTCCAGAATGTTACCCTGAGGACCATTGCCCAGCTGGACAGAAGGACGGTGAAAAACCAATCCATCCACCTCGATTTAAACATGGCCCATATCGGAAAGTTTATACAGGATCTCCTTTTGATTATGATACAGAAGATGAAGAATCACGACAATAAACTTGTGAATAGAATACTGAAGAACTCATTGAATATGAACTGGCATACGAAGTATCGTAAACGGAGGCACATTCTTGACATCAATTTTGAAGATATTAGCAACGTCTCTTTCCCGGACTACTGGAAGATGTGATAATCTTCTTTCTCCTTGTATTTTTTATTTCGTTTGTTTTTTGTTTCTGACAATCGTCAATCTTATTTTCTTTTTTGTATAATATGGAAGACCGCTTGGGTTGGTTAGGCTTCTTGACTACCTCAGTGTATTTCATTTGGAGTTTATTCTGGTTAGATGAGCTTTGTGAAAGCGCTGCTTTCGTCCCATCCTAACAAATGTCCACTTCACTGTTCGATTGTCGATTGTCGATTGATTCTTCGTCCCGCAGAGCTGCATGCAAAGCAGGAAATTAGCAATGAAAGCACTAATTGGTGAATCATGACTTGCAGCTCCGGACAATTTATTTGTTCAAATGCAGAAACGGTTATTTACAATGTTACATTGAACAATTACAGGAACTGTTCGAAGTGTCGATCCTGGGCTGTGATGCAGTACGTGCATCTCCGTTGCATGCTCAGTCGCACTCTTATAAACACTTCTGGTACCCATGCTGTGACGACTATTTCCTATGCTGGGCTCGGGTCAATGACCTGCATCCCTCGCCCACCCAGAGATTAGCATAGATCATGGACAGAGAAGGGAGGAAGCGAGTAATTAATCTTAATCATGTTTAATGTGTCAATATAATTGATTCTTACAATTAGATGAATAAAAAGTAGCAAAGTTCAAATGAGCAAATAGGAGATACAATTGTCTTTTGGCCTCGACGAGGCTGCACAATGGAAGTTAGTCGATGGCCTTGAGATCCACACGCCTCGAACCACGATGTCAATTGTAGTCGTCTACTGTAGAATGCTTGATAACTTATCACTGCCAACGAGGCGAGCGGCGACATGCTCGGGTTTGGGAGCTTGAGACTTGTAGCCAGCGCATCGACGGGGAAAGCAAAGCGCGACTCGCGATAAGAGCTCTCCGCGTGGCCGCAGCTTGCTAGGGGCATCCCTCGAATGCCAGTCGCTGGATGCAGTCTCAGCCTAAGATGCTGCTCTGGAGCCTCCTTGCTGAGGATCCTTGAATGAGCCTCTTGTGCGTCCGGGTTGGGCGCGGCCGATGAATCCGAAGCTGCGCTGCTCTGAGCTACCACTTTAGGAACAGCCAAAGAGTTAGCGCTGCCGGTGTCCTCAACACGGGCATCCGAATCTGTGATCACGTCGGAATTAGGCAGGTCCGAAGTCGTCGCTCTATCCGGGTGTTCGAGGCGGACGTTTGTGGTGTTCGTAGGTAGGGCCTTAGCCGAGTTTGGATTATCACTATGGAGAGTCAAAGTGTTTATAGAATTCAAATCTGTTTGCACTGCACTGGCCTGTTTATTTGGGGGCGTGTCATGAGTGCAACGTTCCTTCCCTTTGTTGGGTCGACGAGATCCTCGACGGTATCGCTCCTTTCTTTTCGGCTGTCTCCGTCTCCGGCCTCCGGGTCCCTTCTCTTCGGCCCGAACTCGCTGGTTTCTCCGGCGTAGATAGGCCCCGTTTCGCTCGTCTTTCAGGCGTGCGTCGCTCCTGCTTCTGGCCATGTCGTCAGTGGAATTATGCCTATGTCCATAAATAGATTTCTTAAAGTTCAATGTATTAGGACTCTTAGCACGATTACCTTGGCGGATTTTCGGCCTAGATTGCCCCCTGGCATTCCTTGCTCGTAGGGCGGTCGCATCAGTGGTATCTGAATCATCCAGGGCTCGTGCTGTTCGGCGGGTTTCTCCAAGCTGTTGGAGCCGAGGCTGATGGTGTTGCCTCAGCGAACGCCTAATCAAGAGGTCTTAAAATACGGGGCTGCGTGACTTATCCAAACGCCTCAAAAACGTTGGAGGCCCGTTCACATCTGACGAGGTATCAGAAAGCCATCGGAAAGGTGAAAAGCAAGGTGTAGCGTTTTTTAAACGTAAACGGACCTAGCCGTGGCCATTCAAGGAGCAGAAAGGATCGAAGTTGATCGGCCACCTTCCTCCATACGGTCGAGAGTGATGGAGGCTAACCCTGCGATCGACTCCAACGGGCCAGCCAAGTTCTTTGTTGATGAAGGCGATCGCAATAGCTAGGTCCGTTTTAAATACCTCGCCAGTGGAATAGTTTAAGAGAAAGCGCACAGACTGATACGAAAATTGTACCAGCCCGTAATGCTGCCTCAAACGATCCCAGATCGACTTCGCAAACGGGCACTCGTAAAATATATGGCTGACGGTCTCGGCTACGCCACAGTATACACATCCAGCAGACACGACCACTTTCCACTGATGCAGACGTTAAAGGGAAAAGAACCCGTGATGCAGCAGCCGCCATTGATAATTAAATAATGTTCTTTGGAAGGCAAAAGATTTTAGAAGCTTCATGACTGCTGCCCACGGGTGATCGGGAAAAAATCGAAGGATGTCGGTCGATCCTCGAGGGTCGGTCTGCTGAAAAAACCACGAAAGACGGAGCACTCCCCAGTCTTGTGGATCAATACGGCGTAGCATTGGTAATACAGTCACTAAGTCGAGGTTGAATATTCGATAAATGGCAGGATGGAGATGATACGTCACTACTGGCAACAAGGAAGGTAAAGGGAGCCTATTCACCTGGAAAAAAAATCTTAGGTGTAAAAAGAAAAAGTTCGCCCATAGAGGGCAAATAAATACCCGTATCATAGCAGCCAATCTAGCAGCACTGAAATAACGCTTAATATCGGGTATAGCTAGTCCCCCTCTCTCAAAGGGAATAAAGAGGAACGCTGCTCTTAATGGATGACGTTGCTGAGCAGTTGTCCCCCACACACAGCTCACCATCGCACTACGCAGTCTCTGAAGATCTTTTTAAGAAGGCAAGGTGAATAGGCACTTAGATGTTAGAACTGGAAGTACATGAGTCTTGATGTATCTCACCTTGACAAACAGTGATGTTGAAAACCAGAAGTTTTGGTCAAGGCGATAGATGCACTTCTCAATCACTTGTTGCCAGTGCATAGAGTCCACAGTCGGTTGGAAAGAAAAGACATATCCTAACACTGTAATTCGGTCGCACCATGTTATTGGGAAAGTTTTAAAGTCGTCCACAGTCCACTTCTCAATAGCAATACCTTTAGACTTGACAAGGTTGATGGAACTCCCCGTCGAAGTACTAAAGTGGTCAAAGGTCTCTTTATAGATGCTCAAGGAATAGGGATCGGACGCAAAAAGCACTACGTCATCTACATAAGCCAAAGTCCTGAAGTTTAAGGATGCTGTTGGCAGATCGTATCCTCGAACATCTTGGTGGCAATTTAAGTATTGTAATAATGGTTTCAAATAAAAGATGTATAGCAGGGGGGAAAGAGGACACCCCTGCCTGACACCCTTACACAAATCGAAGGTAGCGGATATGGAACCATTAATTGCCACACATGATGCGGCCGAAACATACAGTGCGGAAATAATCGTGGCAAAAGTCCGAAGACGAAGATGACGAAACACTTCAAAGAGAAACTCATGGTTCACTTTGTCGAAAGCCTATTCCTGGTCAAGGCTTAAAACAGCAAGAGTTTGGTGACGAGCACGCGCTTCTTTCATCACACACCAAATCGTAATTAGATTATCGGACATCCTGCGCGATGGAATGGAGCAGGATTGTCCAGGATTGATGAAATCTTCAGCAAAAACTTTTAAGTCTCTGTTGAAATACACCAGTGAAGCCTTTATAGTCGATGTTAAGGAGGGTTATTGGCCTCCACTGGGTAACAAGCTCTGGATTCGGCACTTTGGGGAGTAAGATGATTTTCCCCACAGTGAAGTCCGATGTGATGGAAGACGGGTCTTCAATAATCGAATTAAACACTTACACCAGGAAAGGTCCAAGAAGATTCCATGTCGCGTTGTAGAACGAGTATGGTATGCCATCCATACCCGGGCTGGACTGATGACGGCCGTCCGCTGACAGGAAATTCTTGACTTCGTCTTCGGAAAAGGGACGAGAGATAGACAGGTCAGCATCCTCAGAAAAAGGTATTAGCGCCTCAATCCACTGCTTCGTGTCGTTTGATGGAATGATTGGGTTATTAAAAAAGGATGAAAAATGGGCGTGAAAAGCTGACAAGATGTCATGGTCAGAATTCACTTCCCCATTTTCCACCACCAAACGATAACATCGTTTTCTGTTGGCACGTCGTCTCTCCTCGGCGAACGCTGCTGATGATAAATTCCTGACGTCAGTCGCCCAGGAAAGTTTGGCTCTGAGCGCTGCGCCGGCCGCCTTCCGGATCATTAGAGCATTGATGTCGCTCTTCACCTGACGTATCTCCATCTTGAACTCCTCCTTCGGGGTGGATACTTGAAGGAGCCGAAGGATCTCTTGTAACATAAGGAGATGACGACGAGCAGCATCTAACCCAATCTTAGAAACGTTTGATTTTGGTTTTCAGTTCTAACCATGAAGCAAGCGTAGGAGGCACATTATGAAGATGTTTTTCAACAAAATGAGCGAACATTCCCTTGTATTCCTCTTCGTCGAGCAGAGAAACATTCAGAAACCAAATGCGATGGACTGCAGAGCCTGAAGATGATGCTGGAAATGGAGGATTCCATGACCACATGATGGCACTGTGGTCGGAGAATGAACATGGAATTATTAATAAAGAAATAAAATACACTGACCTTAGGAATCTGTGGATGCTTGTATCAAAGAAAGAGAGGAAGGAAACTCCACTTATCCACAAAAGAAGTTTAATATGTATCATATATGTATACATAATAAACTTCTTTTATGGACAAGTGGAGTTTCCTTCCTCTCTTTCTTTGAGCATGGAATTACCTCCATTTTACCCAGCGAGCCAGCAAATGCATTGTCAACGAGAAAAAGGTCTAATCTTGATGAAATAGTTGGCCCTTGATGGAAAGTAAACCCAAGCTGACTACTTTGTGGAGGGTGTGTCCATAAGTCGAATAATGCATTTTGCTGGCACAAACGATACACATGACCAGACAAAAAGATGTTGCTGTCGTCTGGATAGCATTTCAAATCACCAGCAATCACCACAGACAAAGATGAACACAGAAAGTTATTCAAGTCACTGAAAAACGTTGGTTTCTCTGCTGTTCTATATGGTGCATATATGTTAAGCAATCGGAACTTGACACTAGATGTTAAAATGTCCATTGAAATTACCCTGCACTCGCAGTCATACTCACAGTTCGACACTAAAATGGATGGATTGAAAATGATGGTAGCAACCCCTTTCCCATTAGGTGACGAAAAGTTGATAAAAAATTGTCCACTAGTGTATTGACTGCAAAGGCCCGGAAGATCGTAGCACTGTTGTGAAGAGACGAGTTTTACTTCTTGAAGTAACAGAATATCCGGCCTGTACAGGGCAATAAACGATGACAAAACCGATTGCTTAAAAGAGGAACCAAGAAAACGCACGTTCAGGGAGATGACCTTCATTGAAGATGTTTAGTGAGGTAACTGCTGACCTGTGTCCGGTTGAGACTTCGGCCTCCCGGGTGTTGTAGGAAGGTCTGTCGTTCTTCTCCTTGGAGATCGCAAGCGACCTGATGAGGAAGAAGGGCTGCGATGGTGGCTCGTTCGACTGTCTCCCTCAGAAGAAGAAGTGGCTCTTCTCTCGTCCCTTTTGCCACGTTCCCGTCTGGATTCTTTCTTGCGGGGACTCCTCGTCCTCACAAGATAATCCTGTTGTTTCTGCGCTGATGGATAAGTATTCCCAGCAGAAGACGTCATCCTGGAGGGCGACGACGTTTCAATAGTCCGTGCAGGCTGTGATGTTGATGATAGCACTGGTGGAGGAAGTGCTGGAAAGTCCTCCACTGAAAAGGCGGATTCTACTCCTGCTGAAACGTCAACGTCGTCATCTCCAGAAGGTTCGTCTTCACCCATCGATACATCGAAAGCTGGCTGAGGAAGAGGTGTAATCTCTGAGAGCGTGGAAGGAGGTGGCGATGGGCGCTCCCCCCTAGACTCCAAACATTGAGTTGGATGCGAAGATGGACGAGGTGGTGGAGGCATCAACTCCTTCTGCACCTGGAAAGAGTCGAAAGAGCCGGCGTAACTTGGCTCTTTCGCGATGATGATGACGGCGACGAAGCTCTGGTTGGCGCTGGAGACTTGGCCGGTGATGACATCATAGGTTGCTGCTGAGATGACATTCCCTTAGGCGATGATGGAATATCTGCTGGCGCTGCAAACACCCTCTCCGGGCACTGATGATATTTGCTTACGATGCGGTTACATGCATCGCAATTCTTGAGAGGGCAGTCTTTCCTGACATAAGACGTTTTCTTGCAGTTCCAGCAGCACTGCCTTTGACCCTTGTAAGACACGCGAACTTTGTTACCGTGCATTACAAGGTTCTCTGGAATGCCCCTCTGAAGGTTCTTGTCGACTATGATGTCATCAGTCCTCTGCAGGGGAGAATCCGGATGATTTGGGTAGGCTACTTTCTTCACCTGCCCGTAGTCGGACATGTAAGGCTTCAGGTAATCTTCTTCTATCAGCGGCGAGGCGCCCCGGATAAAGATGGGTAGATATCCGGACTCAGCATAGCACAGGCGGACGGTGGTTTGTCCAAACTTGACGTAATCCGCAGACACGACACGGTCTGCTATGTTTCGCTGTCGACAGAGCATCCTCCATTAGGAGAAAGTCTCTGAACGACAGAAACAGCAGGATCGCCAGACGGTAAAACGGGCTGGATGCCCGTCATCAAGTAAAGTTCTTTCATAAATATGCCGACGGCTATTGGCCCGTCGGCAACCATAAGCACCATGTTCCCCATGGCAAGAGAAGAACAGTTCGGGGGGGGGGGGGGAGGCCGCCCCCGGCCGCCCCCGGGGGGAGGGTCGCTCAAAGTCACAAGTGTCACTCACACACGCGTTTGTTGGTCGATCGCTGTGTGGCACAAATACAAAGTCCAAATCACTTACTCGGCGGGCTTCTCCAAGGCTGTTGGAGTTAAGGGTAGCATCCCACTCGAAAAGGCAAAATTGAAAACTTGAGAGAAAATGGTCATCACCCTTTTATTATATGATTTCTATGAACCTAAATTTTAAATCAAATTAACAAAACCATTAATTTTTAATTTTTTTGTATTAAAAAACAGCATTTTTGTGTTAAAAAAGCCCCATTTAGCATAAATTTCTTGTCAAGTTTATGATAAAGTTATTAGTCCAATTGAGTTGAAATTTTTTTCTGGTTTCTATTTAATGTTTATTACATTTTGAACTAGAATTATTGAATTAGCTTTATCCATTCAGGTGGGGGGGAAAATGAATATATCTCTACCATTTTTAGTCACGTTATCTTGCTTAATACATATTTCAAACTCAAACCAAAAAAGTATTAATTTTCACATATCAATGATTCTAGTTCATTATGCTCCTTGATTATGTATGAAAAAACTGAAAAATAAATTTTCATGATATGTTAATTCTTTAAATAGATATTACGCCAAGACTGATGGTGATAATGTCAAAATAAGAAAGCTGAGAAAATTAGGTTTAAAGTTGAATTATCAATTTATTTTTGTTTTCATCAATTTTTAAAAACCACCAGCTACATAGTCCTTATCTTCGATTTTCACTGATATCATATCCACAATTAATAAAGCACTGGTGACAGGGAGGAAAAAGGAATACCCGAATCATTGGGTGACGAGCTCTGGATTCGGTACTTTAGGGAGCAGGATGATTTTCCCCACAGTGAACTCTGATGTGATGGAGGAAGGATCTTTGATGATTGAATTCAGCATTTGAACCAATATCGGTCGCAAACTCCTCCTTAGGGGTGGAATTTCTGAGAAGCCGGAGAATTTCTTGGAGCATAAGGAGATGACGACGGCGGCGCCTCGCCGCATCAATCCCAATCTTCCTAAAAAATCGTTTGATTTTGTCTTTAAAAACAAGCCACGAAGCAAGAGTAGGAGACACATTGTGGAGATGCTTTTCCACAAACTGAACAAACATTCCCCAGTATTCCTTGTTGTCAAGCAGAGAAACATTCAGGAACCAGTTTTTGTTAGAAGCATGGAGGTTTCCATGACCACATGATGGCACTGTGGTCAGAGAAAGAACAAGGAATAACCTCCATCTGTCCAGGTGAGCCAGCAAAAGCATTATCGATCAAAAATAAATCGAGTCTAGATGACACAAGAGATCCTCGATGGTAAGTGAACCCCGGATTGTTACTTTGTGGATGGTGTGTCCACAGATCGAATAATGCATTTTGCTGACATAAATGATGCACATGTCCAGGCGAAAAGTTGTTATCATCGTCTGGATGGCAGTTGAAGTCGCCAGCAATCACCACAGGCATAGCAGAACACAAATAAAAGTTAATATCGTCGAAAAATGTCTGTTTCTCTGTTCTTCCACACGGCGCATATACGTTAAGCAATCGGAAATTCACACCTGATGATAAAATGTCTAACGAAATTATTCTGCACTCACAGTCATAAATACAGTTCGACACCTGAATGGAAGGGTTAAAGACGATTGTAACAACCCTTTGTCCAACAGGTGAAGATGACTTTATAAAGAATTGTGCACTAGGAAATTGACTGCGAAGGCCAGTTAGATTATAACCTTTCTGCGTGGAAGCTAATTTAACCTCCTGCAGAAGAAGGATATCTGGCCTGTACAGAGCAATAAAAGTTAATAAAACCGATTGCTTAAAATAGGAAACCAGGGAACGTATGTTCAGCGAGATGACCATCATTCAGAGGATTTAGGTGGAAGAGGCTGACCTAATTTCGATGGAGTCTGGTTCTTCTTAGCTGAAGCCTCAGGCTCAGCAGTCCGTCGAAGCGGTGAGCGCATCCGATGATAGGAACTACGGTGGCTACTCACACTGCCATCCCTCTCAGACGATGATGATGCCTTCTTGTCCCTTCTGCTACGATGTCGGTTTTTCTTTTTACGGGGAGACTTGCTCTCCGTACGCCCTTCCGACTGGGTTGATGTGGAGATAATCGCCGTTGGAGCCGAAGATGACACAGGAAACACTGAAAGAAGACGGGTGACACCCACTGGCTGCGACGCGGGTAGAGACGGAGGAGGGAGAGCTGAAAATTCCTCCAGTAAAGGCGTCGAAACATCACCCAATGGGGCATCAATGTTTTCCTCTGCAGAGACCACTTCCTCATCCATCACGACGTCCCTTGTTGGCTGAAGCAGGGACGTATCCTCAGCAACCTCTGAAGACGGAGGCAGTGATGATAGTGGCACTAACTCCTGCTCGTCTTTAGGTGGAAGTGGAGGCAACGATGGCTCAGGTGAAACGGCCCGCGACGTACGAGGAGTAGACACGGGCTGGATTAAACGTTGTGGCTTTGCATCCTGATCCATAGATGTCATCTTCGGTGACGGAAGAGGCGTTGACTTAACTGCTGCGGCACTGCTGTCAATTTTCTCCCGGCAATGATGGTATCTGCCCACCATGCGCGCACAATTCGCACACTTTTTCAGGAGAGGGCAATCTCTCCTGACATGAGAAGATTTCTTGCAGTACCAACAGCACTGCCTCATCCCCTTATAATACACGAAGACACGTTTTCCATGTAAAATAAGGGAATCTGGAATGTCCTTGTCCAGCCTCATATCGAAATATACCGGTATGTCGCAGTTCTGGAGTCGGGGAGTATCTGCGTGGTCGGGACGGAAAATACCGAGCACTTCCCCAAACTCCGACATAAAATTTCGGATATAAGAACTGTGAGGTGGCCAGGGTCCGCGTGATAAAAGTTGACGGTTGTGTTGCCAACTTTCACGCACTCCACATCAACGATGCGATCCGCAATAGCACTTGATTTGCAGAGCATTCTCAACTCCGTAGAGGAGAGTCTCTGCAACACCAAGATGGAAGGGTCTTCAGAGGCTAAAACAGCCGGTACACCAGATTTGGCGTACAGCGCCTTCATAAACGTGGCGATGGAAAATGGCCCGTCCGCCATTAACATGGCCATTCTGTCCATGGTCAAAAACAATTTTTTTTTGAAAAAAGTCACAAAAGAGTCCGGGGGGGGGGGGTGAAACCTCCCCCAGGGGTCACCGGGGGGAGGACACTCACTCACACCAAAAGTCACTCACGCGCTCGTTGGTCGGTTGCTGCGTGGAAAACTAAGTCCAAATGTCACACACCCACGAAAACGAAGGCACTATTAACTTTGGCTTCTCCAAGTTTCACTCGGTCGGACTTCGGGAACTATCTCTGATTTACGGTCCTCTTTCCTCTCTTTTTTATTTGCCGAAGTAATTTGCATTTTCTCTTCTTCAGCGAATGAGAGGCCGCCAGCTTTCTTCCCAAACCTTCGGCCGCGTCGAAAAAGGTGTGAAGGAGGAGGAAAGTGCTTTCTTCCCCGCGTTCTTCCCCAACTTCTTTCTGACCCTCCTTGCCGTTGCTTAACTATCGCGGCTTTTGTTGTCTGATCATTTCTCTTGGTCGCAGCCTCCCGCGCTCGAGAGAATTGATCTGACACATGCATCCTGATTCACCAATTAGTGCTTTCGTTGCTAATTTCCTGCTTTATATGCAGCTCTGCGGGTGCCGTGCAGTGCAGCATTCACAAGGGTTGGTCGGGATCTTTACACCTTTTTAACTCGTTGACAACGTTTTTGTGGAAAAAAATGGTATTCGGAATAGTTGTTAGTTTTGATCTTCCCTACCAACTGTCCATTTCTGGCAATGGAATTCATAAACACCCTGTATATCTGAGGTGAACTCTGTACCCTTAATATGTGTTTAAAATATTAATATTTTGCCAACAGAGGACAGTCGACGTCGTGAAGTGTCAGAAGCCACAGCGTAACACGAAAGGAAATAAAGGACCACTATTCCACATAAATAATTTTTCATACATGTAGTTATAATAACGGTCATAAAAATTTTTCGAATCATCACGATGCCTTTATTATAAAATTGTTGGATAAATATTTCTGAAATTTTAGAAGAATAACAGATGAGCTTTAGCTTAACGGAGAAAACAAAGTTTCTATAGATTTTACTTAGGAGAAGATCGTTCGCAGGACATAGGTGGTAATGTAATTATTCTGCTAGATGAAGAAGTGTTTGTAGAATTGTTGATCCAGCCTAAATATTCAGAAAATTTGTCAGAAGGAAATATGAGGCGTGTTTAAATGAAACCTGTTCGTTTCAAATAGATGTTGTAAAAAGAAGGTAGAGAATAGGAACCACAAGCAAATAGAAAGAGTAGTACTTGTGGAACAATATTGTATAAACGTTTCTCAAAAGAAGTTATCCATAGCATTATGCACGCATCCTACCGTTTGGGGAGACGAGAAATTCTGTCCGCGAAAAAAAAAGATGACTATAAAAAACAAGTGACCCAGGTAGAGTCGCTATTTAAGTGGCCAGACCGTTTTTTATTGATTGACATGTTCACTGCCTTCATCGACAGCATTGGAGACAAACGACAAGGTTGATTCGAGAAGAGACAGAAGGCAAGAAGAGAGAGAGAGGTCCTTCCAGTATCAACTTCTTCTCCTTATCTGATATGAAGTCCATATGCCGTAGGCCCGCCTTTCGCTCTTATGACCCTAAAAATTTGGAGAAAACCCCTTATCGTTTTGTATATTTTTGAGAGCAGCTGAAATTCAACTCATTCTATCGACGATATATTTCTGAGTTTTCACGATATTTGTTTGGGCTTTTATAAGATTAGCTCATACATTTGGCTAAAAAATTATGCAAAAGAACATTTTGGTAACGCTTGCGCATGAGCAGTTAAATATTATTTAATAAAATGCTCATATTTCATCAAATATTTGACATTTTTATATTCTAATTGCAGGGTATTGTCTCTACTGTTGTTGGTCAAGTTTCCTGAAAATTGCATTGCATTCAGTTGAAAACCCTGCATGTTATACACAAAAAAGTTTAAAAAAAATTCGATTTTTTTTTTAAAGAAACCTTTATATTTCCATGAATATACGTGCTATT